>JARBDR010000419.1:0-53008 GCA_029721355.1 Tegillarca granosa | reverse complement strand
TCGGAGGTGGTGACGGGGGGAGATGTATGCTTGTCTGAGTGTATCGACTGTCCGAGGATTAGGGTGACGGGAGAGGTATGCTTGTCTGAGTGTCTCGACTGTCCGAGGATAGTGTGACGGGGGGAGATGTATGCTTGTCTGAGTGTATTGACTGTCCGAGGATAGTGTGACGGGGGGAGATGTCTGCTTGTCTGAGTGTATCGACTGTCCGAGGATAGTGTGACGGGAGAGGTATGCTTGTGTGAGTGTATTGACTGTCCGGGGATAGTGTGACGGGGGGAGATGTATGCTTGTCTGGGTGTATCGACTGTCCGAGGATAGTGTGACGGGAGAGGTATGCTTGTCTGAGTTCATCGACTGTCCGAGGATAGTGTGACGGGGGGAGATGTATGCTTGTCTGAGTGTATCGACTGTCCGAGAATAGTGTGACGGTAGAGGTATGCTTGTGTGAGTGTATCAACTGTCCGGGGATAGTGTGACGGGGGGGAGATGTATGCTTGTCTGGGTGTATCGGACCGTCCGAGAATAGTGTGACGGGAGTGGCATGCTTGTCTGGGTGTATCGACTGTCCGAGGATAGTGTGACGGGGGGGAGATGTATGCTTGTCTGAGTGTATCGACCGTCCGAGAATAGTGTGACGGGAGTGGCATGCTTGTCTGGGTGTATCGACTGTCTGAGGATAGTGTGACGGGGGGAGATGTATGCTTGTCTGAGTGTATCGACTGTCCGAGGATGGTGTAACGGGGGGAGATGTATGCTTGTCTGAGTGTATCGACTCTCCGAGGATAGTGTGACGGGAGAGGTATGCTTGTCTGAGTGTATCGACTGTCCGAGGATAGAGTGACGGGAGAGGTATGCTTGTCTGTGTGTATCGACTGTCCGAGGATAGTGTGACGGGAGAGGTACGCTTGTCTGAGTGTATTGACTGTCCGAGGATAGTGTGACGGGAGAGGTATGCTTGTCTGAGTGTATCGACTGTCCGAGGATAGTGTGACGGGAGAGGTATGCTTGTCTGAGTGTATCGACTGTCCGAGGTTAGTGTGACGGGAGATGTATGCTTGCCTGAGTGTATCGACTGTCCGAGGAGAGTGTGAAGGCTGAGATGTATGCTTGTCTGAGTGTATCGACTGTCCGAGGAAAGTGTGACGGGGGAGATGTATGCTTGTCTGGGTTGTATCGACTGTCCGAGGATAGTGTGACGGGAGAGGTATGCTTGTCTGAGTGTATCGACTGTCCGAGGATAGTGGGACGGGGGGAGATGTATGCTTGTCTGAGTGTATCGACTGTCCGAGGATAGTGTAACGGGGGGAGATGTATGCTTCTCTGGGTGTATCGACTGTCCGAGGATAGTGTGACGGGAGAGGTATGCTTTTCTGAGTGTATAGACTGTCCGAGGATAGTGTGACGGGGGGGATGTATGCTTGTCTGAGTGTATCGACTGTCCGAGGATAGTGTGACGGGAGAGGTATGCTTGTGTGAGTGTATCGACTGTCCGGGGATAGTGTGACGGGGGGAGATGTATGCTTGTCTGGGTGTATCGACTGTCCGAGGATAGTGTGACGGGAGAGGTATGCTTGTCTGAGTGTATCGACTGTCCGAGGATAGGGTGACGGGAGAGGTATGCTTGTCTGAGTGCATCGACTGTCCGAGGATAGTGTGACGGGGGGAGATGTATGCTTGTCAGAGTTTATCGACTGTCCGAGAATAGTGTGACCGGAGAGGTATGCTTGTCTTAGTGTATCGACTGTCCGAGGATAGTGTGACGGGGGGGAGATGTATGCTTGTCTGAGTGTATCGACCGTCCGAGGATAGTGTGACGGGAGTGGCATGCTTGTCTGGGTGTATCGACTGTCCGAGGATAGTGTGACGGGGGGAGATGTATGCTTGTCTGAGTGTATCGACTGTCCGAGGATAGTGTGACGGGAGATGTATGCTTGTCTGAGTGTATCGACTGTCCGAGGAGAGTGTGAAGGGGGAGATGTATGCTTGTCTGAGTGTATCGACTGTCCGAGGATAGTGTGACGGGGGGAGATGTATGCTTGTCTGGGTGTATCGACTGTCCGAGGATAGTGTGACGGGAGAGGTATGCTTGTCTGAGTGTATCGACTGTCCGAGGATAGTGTGACGGGGGGAGATGTATGCTTGTCTGAGTGTATCGACTGTCCGAGGATGGTGTAACGGGGGGAGATGTATGCTTGTCTGAGTGTATCGACTGTCCGAGGATAGTGTGACGGGAGAGGTATGCTTGTCTGGGTGTATCGACTGTCCGAGGATAGAGTGACGGGAGAGGTATGCTTGTCTGTGTGTATTGACTGTCCGAGGATAGTGTGACGGGAGAGGTACGCTTGTCTGAGTGTATCGACTGTCCGAGGATAGTGTGACGGGAGAGATATGCTTGTCTGAGTGTATCGACTGTCCGAGGATAGTGTGACGGGAGAGGTATGCTTGTCTGAGTGTATCGACTGTCCGAGGATAGTGTGACGGGAGATGTATGCTTGTCTGGGTGTATCGACTGTCCGAGGATAGTGTGACGGGGGGAGATGTATGCTTGTCTGAGTGTATCGACTGTCCGAGGATAGGGTGACGGGGGGAGATGTATGCTTGTCTGGGTGTATCGACTGTCCGAGGATAGTGTGACGGGGGGGAGATGTATGCTTGTCTGAGTGTATCGACTGTCCGAGGATAGTGTGACGGGGGGGGGGAGATGTATGCTTGTCTGAGTGTATCGACTGTCCGAGGATAGTGTGACGGGGGGAGATGTATGCTTGTCTGGGTGTATCGACTGCTTCACTCAGTCCGAGGATAGTGTGACGGGGGGGGGGGGTATGCCTGTCTCGGTTGTACCGACTGCTTCACCCGGTCGGAAGATGGTGTGTGACTGGGTGAGAGGTATGCTTGTCTCGGTGTACCGACTGCTTCACTCAGTCCGAGGATAGTGTGACGGGGGGGGTATGCTTGTCTCGGTGTACCGACTGCTTCACCCGGTCCGAAGATGGTGTGTCTGGGTGAGAGGTATGCCTGTCTCGGTGTACCGACTGCTTCACTCAGTCCGAGGATAGTGTGACGGGGGGGGGGGGTATGCTTGTCTCGGTGTACCGACTGCTTCACCCGGTCCGAAGATGGTGTGTCTGGGTGAGAGGTATGCCTGTCTCGGTGTACCTACTGCTTCACCCGGTCTGAGGATGGTGTGACTGGGTGAGAGGTATGCCTGTCTCGGTGTACCGACTGCTTCACTCAGTCCGAGGATAGTGTGACGGGGGGGGGGGGGTATGCTTGTCTCGGTGTACCGACTGCTTCACCCGGTCCGAAGATGGTGTGTCTGGGTGAGAGGTATGCCTGTCTCGGTGTACCGACTGCTTCACCCGGTCTGAGGATGGTGTGACTGGGTGAGAGGTATGCTTGTCTCGGTGTACCGACTGCTTCACCCGGTCTGAGGATGGTGTGACTGGGTGAGAGGTATGCCCGTCTCGGTGTACCGACTGCTTCACTCAGTCCGAGGATAGTGTGACGGGGGGGGGGGTATGCTTGTCTCGGTGTACCGACTGCTTCACCCGGTCCGAAGATGGTGTGTCTGGGTGAGAGGTATGCCTGTCTCGGTGTACCGACTGCTTCACCCGGTCTGAGGATGGTGTGACTGGGTGAGAGGTATGCTTGTCTCGGTGTACCGACTGCTTCACCCGGTCTGAGGATGGTGTGACTGGGTGAGAGGTATGCCTGTCTCGGTGTACCGACTGCTTCACTCAGTCCGAGGATAGTGTGACGGGGGGGGGGGGTATGCCTGTCTCGGTGTATCGACTGCTTCACCCGGTCTGAGGATGGTGTGACTGGGTGAGAGGTATACTTGTCCCTGTGAGCTTGCATCGTAACCAAAGTTTGCCCTGAATGAGCGTTAGTACACTGCAGACCATAATTCACACTTGTAAACACATCTCACGCGCTCTCGATATTGGTCCTAGATTGATCCTTTGTGATTTATAACCTTACTCTCGCCGCGAATAGCTGAAAAATGCTGATGTGACTTTAAACAACACTGCAACCAAAACAACAAACCAACCTAACAATAATATATATTGTAACCGTTATTTATATATCAGAAGTTTTTCAATTAGTTTCTCTCTGACGAGAATAAAAAATGAATAAGATTTTACCACTATCTGCAAATCCTGTTTGGGACATTTTCTCGTCCACGAAAAAGACTGATTTAAAACAAACTTATTCAAATTAATATTTTACTCAAAATAATCAATTTGACTTTTTTACACAAATGGATTTTGTACAAAAGAGTATTTCAAAAACACGATCATTATGTGTATATTCGTCTGTAGTTGCTACCGTAAACAAACCATAATATGCTTGCAGGGTATTAAAACTGAAAACGAATGGCTTTTTTAATTAAATAATATTGATACGCGTGAATGATAAATTGTGTCCCTTTGACTGTCGTGTCTAAAAACTTATGATAAAATTATTTTCAGTATTCCATATGAAGTTTACAAGTCTAGCATTATATGCTAAAATATTGAAGCTGATTAAGAGATTCATTTGTGGTACTGTTTTTGTCTTCTTAATGAACGCTTATATAAATCTTTATCTATTTTGTCGTTCAGAACTGAAATTGAGATTCCCTGATATTATGTTCAATCTGTTTCCATACGGTTGAAAACTGGATGTTCGATTTGAATTACTGATCTCATTTCTTGCTGATGTTGACAACCATCCATTTTTGGCTGTGTTAACTCTGAAAAAAATTAATCAATCGATAAATAAATCAATCAATCTATCAGTTGGTCAGTAAGTCAGTCACCCAGTTTGTTGGTTAGTTGTTACATCACTTAATCAGTCAATCAATCAGACAGTCCATCGGTCAGCCAGTCATTCAATAAATCAATCAGAAAGATATTAAGTCAGTTAGTCATTCAGTCGGTCAGTCCTCATTCCATCAATCAATCAGAAAATCAGTCAGTCAGTTAGTCATTCAACCAATCAATCAGAAAGTCAGTTAGTCAGTTAGTCATTCAATCAATTAATCAGAAATTTAGCCAGTCAATCAGTCATTCAATCCATTAATGAGAAAGTCAGTCAGTTAGTCATTTATTCAATCAATCAGAAAGTCAGTCAGTCAGTTAGTCATTCAATCAATCAATTAATCAGAAAGTCAGTCAGTCAGTTAGTCATTCAATCAATCAATCAATCAAAAAGTCAGTCAGTCAGTTAGTCATTTAATCAGTCAATCAAATAGTAAGTCATTTAGGTAGTCATTCAATCAATCAATCAGAAAGTCAGTCAGCCAATTAGTCATTCAATCAATCAATCAGAAAGTCAGTCAGATAGTTAGTCATTCAATCGATAAATAAGAAAGTCAGTCAGTCAGTTGGTCATTCAATCAATTAATCAGAAAGTTAGTCAGTTAGTCATTTAATTAATCAATTAGAAAGTCAGTCAGTCAGTTAGTAATTCAATCAATAAATAAGACAGTCAGCCTGTCAGTCAGTTGGTCATTCAATCAATAAATCTGAAAGTTAGTCATTCAACTAATCAATCAGAAAGTCAGTTAGTCAGTTAGTCATTCAATCAATTAATCAGAAAGTCAGACAGTCAGTCAGTCATTCAATCCATTAATGAGAAAGTCAGTCAGCCAATTAGTCATTCAATCAATCAATCAGAAAGTCAGTCAGATAGTTAGTCATTCAATCGATAAATAAGAAAGTCAGTCAGTCAGTTGGTCATTCAATCAATTAATCAGAAAGTTAGTCAGTTAGTCATTTAATTAATCAATTAGAAAGTCAGTCAGTCAGTTAGTAATTCAATCAATAAATAAGACAGTCAGCCAGTCAGTCAGTTGGTCATTCAATCAATAAATCTGAAAGTTAGTCATTCAACTAATCAATCAGAAAGTCAGTCAGTCAGTTAGTTATTCAATCAATCAATTAATCAGAAAGTCAGACAGTCAGTCAGTCATTCAATCCATTAATGAGAAAGTCAGTCAGTTAGTCATTTATTCAATCAATCAGAAAGTCAGTCAGTCAGTTAGTTATTCAATCAATCAATCAATCAGAAAGTCAGTCAGTCAGTTAGTCATTCAATCAATCAATCAATCAATCAGAAAGTCAGTCAGATAGTTAGTCATTCAATCGATAAATAAGAAAGTCACTCAGTCAGTTGGTCATTCAATCAATTAATCAGAAAGTTAGTCAGTTAGTCATTTAATCAATCAATTAGAAAGTCAGTCAGTCAGTTAATAATTCAATCAATAAATAAGAAAGTCAGCCAGTCAGTCAGTTGGTCACTCAATCAATAAATCAGAAAGTTAGTCAGTAAGTTATTCAATCAATTAATCTGAAAGTTAGTCATTTAATCAATCAATCAATCAGAAAGTCAGTCAGTCAGTCAGTCATTTTTCAATCAATTAATCAGAAAGTCAGACAGTCAGTCAGTCATTCAATCAATTAATCAGAAAGTCAGTCAGTCAGTTAGTTATTTAATCAATAAATAAGAAAGTCAGTCAGTCAGTTGGTCATTCAATCAATAAATCAGAAAGTCAGTCAATCAGTCAGTCAGTCAGTCAGAAAGTCAGTCAGTCATTTAGTCATTTAATCAATTAATCAGAAAGTTAGTCAGTTAGTCATTTAATCAATCAATTAGAAAGTCAGTCAGTCAGTTAGTAATTCAATCAATAAATAAGAAAGTCAGCCAGTCAGTCAGTTGGTCATTCAATCAATAAATCAGAAAGTTAGTCAGTAAGTTATTCAATCAATTAATCAAAAAGTTAGTCATTTAATCAATAAATCAATCAATCAATCAGAAAGTCAGTCAGTCAGTCAGTCATTTTTCAATCAATTAATCAGAAAGTCAGACAGTCAGTCAGTCATTCAATCAATTAATCAGAAAGTCAGTCAGTCAGTCATTCAATTAATCAATCAGAATGTTAGTCATTCAGTTAGTCTTTCAATCAATCAATCAGAACATTAGTCAGTCAGTTAGTCATTCAATCAATCAATCAATCAGAAAATCAGTCAGTCAGTTAGTCTTTCATTCAATCAGTCAGTAAGTCAGTCGGTCAGTCAATCAATCAATTAGTCAGTCAGTCAGTCAGACAGACAGTCTTTTAGTCAATCAGTCAATCAATAAGTAGTATATTATCGGAAGAAACAGAAGATAGATGAAAATCAGTAAAAACACATAGGAGTTTAAGCTTAGAGTTGTAGATCCAGAAGAGAGAAGCATGGCAAGTATAATTATTTGATGGTGAACTAAATCAAAATGTCTGCTTCAACCTTTTTTCGACAAGCAGACTGACAAATTTTCTAACACTAGAGTCTGCCCGAATCCGAATTTTAAGACATGACATAAGCACACAGTATTTCACCTGTAGAAGGACGTCATTACGTGTAGGTGTACCAACGAAACATTTTATAACCAATTAAATTCAATGTTATTTTTACAGCCAAATCAAATAAAAATGGCAGCAGATCTTAAACTTTTGGCGGCATTATCAGAGGACGATGATATTTTGTTTTTAACAACAATTATTATTTTATTATATTATTATTATTATTTTTATTATTATTATTGTGCAGTGTTCTTAGGGCATTGTGCAAGTTGGAAGTCAACATGCACGTGAAATAGGGTAAAAGAATCCAAGGTTCACGAATTTTATTTGTAAGTCTCTAGCGCTTTAAAAAGCGACCACTTTTATCAAGTCTTCGGCATACCTGACCAGCCAAGTTTTCATTTTTGCGTACCAGCATAATAGGTAGGTTTAAAATTTTACTCATATTCTATTTTTCCACCCTTTTGTAGTTACAGATGTGGGATATTTTAATCCGAAAAAGAAAGTGTTGTTTTTCTTAAAATAACAAATAATATTTTACCGTTTAATACTTGGAATTTTCTTTTCGTATCTTGAATTTAGTTTCGTGGATGACAAGTTAATTTTTGTATTTTCACAAGAGTTCATTGATTTTCTGACATTATCAATTCTATCACCATAGCAAGTACAGTCTTCATCCATTTCCATGTACCTGCAATGAAGAAATGAACATTAGTTTATTTCTGTTTATCAAAGCAGTACGGCAGCGTGGAAGAACCAAAAAAAATTCGTCTGAACGATTAACCAATAAATTCGAACAATTCAATAAATTGTTCGAACGATAAAAGTCTTTCGTATAACGATTTAGCTACTTCGTTTATACTACATGTAATTATCTCATTTGTTTAAACGACTCGACTAATTTATTTCAGCGATTTTTTTACTGGCCCTTCCGTGTCGCCATAACGTATAGATTTAAAAAAAAAAAAAAACTACCAGAAAGGAAACTTGCATGAACAAGTTATAATACACTATTAGAGAGAAGACGTTTTATAATCACCTCAAAGAAAAAAAATCGATTTGAACAATTTATTATCCGGTTCTAGAAAGTAACTGATTGGTTAAAGAACAAAGCTTTGGTGTCAGAAACTTTGACCTTTGCATTGCGCTTTGGACGTTCCTAATGGTTCATTGCCTACAGTGACACGGGGCAATGGCTTAACAGTCTCTTCCTAAGAAAAATTTAATGTGCCTTTCATTTCTTGAATGCCAACTCAATCAACTGAGCTGCTAAGTTTACTGATGCCCCTTATACATTTAAATACGACTCAACGAAAATAAATGTGTTAGTTTTACCTCCAATTTAGGACAGACCGTGACAGGGATTTCTTCTGATCATTTTCTAGAGAATACTTGAACCTTGAAAGATAAAATATAAAACTTAGCAGACACATTATACATGTAACTATAGTAACACAAAACTAAAAGGTTGAATTATTGATTGGATCGTTAATCTCGTCATGTGACCAGCATTTCAGATTCTGTAAGTCTCGCCATGTGACCAGCTTTGAAGATTCTGTAACTCTCGTCATATGGCCATCTTTGGGGATTTTGTAAGTCTCGTCATGTGACAAGCTTTGGGGATTCAGAAAGTCTCATCATGTGACCAGCTCTGGAGATTCTATAACTCTCGTCATATGACCAGCAGGGGATGGGACACTCCAGCCACTAAGACCAGATAAAGTTGAGACATAAATAGTATTTGTATTTATATAGCTTAGTTCTTCGTCTACTAATGATGTCAGGGATCTTAATGAATCTGTTTATCAAAGAATGCTGAATTTTGAGGCCAGATAAGGGGCTGAAATTAATAAAGTGGTGGATGCGAGGGTGAATAGGAAATTAGGTTGACATGTGAAGTGAAAAATGACTTGGATTTTCTTAGCGAGGAAGTTGACACATTGAAATCGACAATGTCTCATATAGAGGCAGAAAACACAGGTGGTCACAGGGAAATGAACATTATTATTAGAAATCTTCCAGAACGACAGGGTGAAAATCTGATTGTCTAAAGTCAATGGTTTGATAAAAGATGGGCTAAAAATAAGTGATGTTAAAGTTTCGTGAGTAAAGAAAGTGGTGTGATCATTGCTAGGCTGAAATCGATGATAGACAAAAGTTAAAATTATGAGGACTAAAGGGGTTTAAGAGATAGTCGTAATTTAAAAGACATTTTCATAGAAAATGACCTCCCTATTTCAGAACGTATCTTTAATGAGAATATTAAAACGATAGTCAACACTATTGGAAGTGACAAAATTGTTTTTCGAGGTAACCGAATTGTAAGAGGGACAGATAAGGTAAAGGACAATAGTGAAAGCGACTTCTGTCGCTCAGGCGGGCACGTACGCGGGACAACCAGTCAGGCAGGTAATAGCTCTGAGTCACGTGATCAAAACACGCAAGAACAAGGTGTATTGAATTTTGTGAACTTGATATTATAGGTGTTGTTGAAACTCATTTGTTTGGAAATGCAGAGTTGACATTTGAGAATTATGAATGGTTTGGTCATAACAGGTCAAAAGTGCATAAACATGAAACATAAACAAAAGTGGGTTCAGGTGGTGTTGGTTTCATGGTACAAAAAAGTTTGTTGTCTAACTTCAAGGTGTCAATAGTGGATAAATCCTATGAAGATATTCTCTGGTTAAAATTTCACCATCAAACGTCTGGTTTTTATTTCCATATGTGCGTTTGTTACCTGCCACCCGATCAATCGACTAGAAATGTCAACGTAAACAGTTTTCTAGATACACTAACAAAACAAATTTATTGTCTACAGAACGAGAGCGAATTGTTTATTTGCGGTGATTTTAATGCACGGATCTCCGATTTAGACGATTATATTCCAGGTTTGGATATTATTCCAGACCGTTTGATAATGGATGATATATTGAATAAATACGGGAGTTGTTTTGCGATTTCCTTGTATCCGTGAATTGTTGTGTAATTAACGGCCATAAATGCATAAAGGACAACTTTACTTATATATCGGAATGTGGAAAATCATTTGTCGATTATTGCGTTGTTCCCTACTAATCTTTAGATAAATTTTCCGATGTCCAAGTTCGAAAAGCTTGTGATTTAGTGGAGCAAGCTGGCTGTATGTCATTAATGGGGAAAGGGCAAAAAATTCCGGATCATTCATTAATTTCATGGAATTTTAATGTGTAAAAATCGGTTTCTCAGAAATTTGAAACGATGGATCCGATTATGTTTCCGAGACCGAAAGTTAAGAAATACATGTACACTTTGGATGCAGTGGATTCGAATGTTCTGTTGGATAATATGGACATTTTAACTCCTACTTAGGAGATCTCTCAGCTCAACGATAATCACTGGATGAAGTGTTTAATGATTTCGTCAGTATCGTTAAAAAGGAAATGGATAACAAACTGGAATATAAAGTCTTCGGTATCGGTGTTAAAAACAAAAAAAGAATATTAAAAAAGCCGTGGAAATCTTACCGTTCTGTGGAACAAAATGTGTAGTGCGGAAAAGCAATTTACAACCCATAAAGGAAAAGACAAACAACGTCTCCGGAATATATCCGTGTCAGCCAGAAAGGTATTTGATCGTCATGTTCAATGTCCGAAATATTCGTACTGGTAATAATATTCGACAACAAGCGTTTGATAAGTTGGAATCAGGTGATCACAAATCATTTTTGAAGGAACTCGATAATATCGGTATAGGGAGTGGTGAAAGAAGAAAGGATATTCCTATGGAAATTATTTTGTGAAATGGTTATGTCATGTGCAGAATTTTGAATATGTCGCTTTGTAATTATTCAAGATTCTGCACATGACAGTTACCTTAATTCCAATATATGTGTTGTGACAGATCAATGGAAAAAAATATTTTAGTGAGCTTTTAAATCCGATTAGTGTCTCCAATAATTCTAGTGTTCAGCATATTTCAGTTAATATTAATAGGGGCAATCCGGGTAATCTCGGACAGTTTTTTCTAATAGTGATGAGAATTCTGAAGTGTTTAATTCTGAAATCTCTATAGAGGAGGTAATCACTGTGTTAAAATCGGCAAAAAGCGGTAAAGCTTCGGGTTATGATGAAATCCCGGTGGAAGTTTTTAAAAAAATAATAGTGTGGCAAGCTATCTAGTGCTTTTGTTTAATAATTGTTTGACAAAAGGTATAATCCCTGATATATAGAAAAAAGGGGAATAATCCATCCCGTTTCAAAATCATCAACAAAGGATCCTAGAGATCCCTCAGGGTATAGGAGTATTACCTTCAACATATAAGTTATATTGTAATGTTATTAATAATCGTTTAGTTAAGTGGGAGACTGCTAATAATATTATATCTGATAATGAAAATGGGTTTAGAAAGGACAGAAGCACGGTAGACCATATATGTACATTAACCTCTATCATTGATAATGGAAAGTTACAGAAGAAATCTACTTTAACAGCTTTTATTGACTTTAAGAAAGCTTATGATACAATTGATAGATGTTTATTATTTGATAAATTGCGAAACATTAGTATACTAGTATGTGGTAATATGTATAATGCTTTCGTATCAATATATTCAAGTGGGCAATGTTGTGTACGAATTAATGAATTTATGTCAGAATGGTTTGATGATAATTGTGGTTTAAAGCAAGGTTGTATTCTTTCTCCGTTGTTATTTAATTATATATAAATGACTTAGTCTCCTTTTTAGGTACTTTATCTGTAGGTATTTTAGTCAGAAATGACATTATAAACTATTTAGTTTATGCATTAAAGACAGAACGGGGAAAATTAACCAAATTCATTCAAAAAGTTTCCTTAATTGTGTGCATATATTTGTTTTTAATGTTTTCAACAATACAGCATATTCCCTATGTCCAAAATATCCCTAATGCACCTTCCTAGTTTACCATATATAAGATGATTTGAATATTCATGATGATCATCCTTTGAAAAGTCCGAACAACAGTAACACCCAATTATTAATTTATGGCTCAATCCTACATTTTTCTGATTTAAAAAAATCAAAACCATATTTTTAAATTCAACACATGTAGTGAGAAAATGTGATTTGCATATTAATTCATTTGACCTTTATTAACCCTAGAGTACCCTGATGTAATCTTGGGTGAGGCCCAATTGGATCATTGAAGTCATTAAATTTCAGTTGTTTTTTTTCTAAAATCTGTTCTATGTACAGAAATATTCAATTTAATAATATAATTTGGTTAGGTCAATGATTTTTTAATTAAATCTTATTGTTATTTTTATAAGAAAAGTTTTGAATAAAAGAACTACAAAGAAAAAAACATGTGACTAACAATTATGGACCAAAAGTAAATAGTTTTGTTTCGGAAGCTTTAAAAATAAATAAACAAATACAGTACAGGCCTGTCGAAAGTTAAACACTGAGCTGACGAAAAGGAGCCGAGACTCGGCTGCCGAGGGGCCGAGCTGTGGACAGCTAGTGGCCGAAAAGTTGTCAACTCTCGGCCCCTCGGCAACTGGAACTGTCCACAGCTCGGCCACTCGGTAGCCGAGTCTCGGCAGCTCATTCGGCTCCTCGTCACTTTGAACTGTCCACGACTCGGCAGTTCATTTGGCCTCTCAGTAGCCGAGTCTCGGCCACTAGCGAGTGGTCCAACAATTAAAATCTGAGAGATTAATGTTTAACTGCATATTTAAAATAATAGAATATATCAATCGGTAATAATAAAGACTTTAAAGAATAACAATAATAAAATTTTTTAAAAATAATGATTATAAAACAAAACAAATGAAGTTTTATTTTATTTTATTTTAATAATGAAATGAAATGAAATTAAATGAAATTAAATTAAATTAAATTAATAAAATAAAATAAAATAAAATAAAATAAAATAAAATAAAATAAAATAAAATAAAATAAAATAAAATAAATAAAATAAAATAAAATAAAATAAAATAAAATATACTGATGGTGGAAAAGATACATATGTGATTTTTTTCAGCAATTTACATCTGAGAGAGATTAATTTATATTATAATAATAATAATAATAATAATAGTAATAAAATATATTATCAGTTAATGATAAGGAATATATGTGCAAATCAAATAAATTTAATAATAATAATAATAATAATAATAATAATAATAATAATAATAATAATAATAATAAATTTAAAAAATAATAAGAATAGAATTAATAATAAATAAATAAATCAATAAATGAATAGATAAATAAATAAATAAAAAACAATAATAAAAAATAAATAAATAAATACCATTAAATGTATGGACGACGGAAAAATAGATATGTGAATTTTTTTCCCCAGAATTGCATAAATCTTTTATATTCCATTATGAAACGGGATTTTAAAAACAAAAAACTGGACTTCTGCCATCGCAGTTCTAATTTAGTCATTAAATGTACCTATACAGGTAAACATTAGGTGTCATAATCCTTATCTGTTAATCCCCTGTCATCATCAAATACCTGACTTCAATATACGTCGTTTTATTTAGATTTATTTAGACACATTGTCTCCGAGATCGGCCAGACTCCATCACCTGTCATCAAACTTTTGATTAAGAAGAAAGTCGTCTAAAACACTGCAGGAACTTGTTCACTAACACTGTTGATATATAAATATTATCTTCTCCACTAATTTTCCTACTCATCTCTCTTTGACTTACTCCAGAGTTAGATAATCTCACAATTTTCTCTCTAAAATATTGCGATATACGCGTAACTGCAGGCATGTTTAATGAACTGATGTTTTCTAGATAACGATCAAGGGCCGAAAAAGTGCCGAGGAGCCGAGCGGCCGAAAAGGTGCCGAGCAGCCGAATAAGTGCCGAGCAGTCAAAAAGTGGCCGAAAAACAGCCGAGCGATGGACAGTAGCTGCCGAAAAGGTGCCGAGCTATTGATTACTATTGGCCGAGACATAACTGCCGAGGGGCCGAGACGAGCTGCCGAGTCGGCACTAATTCGGCACTAAAGTGTTTAACTTTCGACAGGCCTGTACTGTAAATAAATAAAAATCAAAGAAATAAAATCAGAATAAAATAAAATAAAATAAAATAGATAAATAAATAAATAAATTAATTAATTAAATAAATAAAAATAAAAATTTGGAAAATAAATTAATAAAACAAAACTTAACTTGAATCCAATTTCTTTGTTCAAAGTTTTTTTTAAGTGTAAAAACACTTACTCTGTATGACCGATATAGGTTTGTTACATTCAGGTGTTACTTAACCGCTTGTAAGATTGGGGTTTCTTGTTGTTAGTTTCTTTTTGTTAATTGATTTTATTTATCCGCATCTTCAATTTATAATGACTTTAAGGATACACAGCCACATAAATCGAGCTGGTACAAGTTTAGAGGAAATCGGAGTTCCTGGAAAAAATCACCAACCTTCAACAAACTTTTTTAAAACTAGTATATAACCCGATAGAGATCTGGATCTTTTTTCTTTTGATATTCAGAATGATATTTTTGTTTTTATTGATTTTTATCCAATGATAAAACTGACATATTTACTTACCATTTAATTGTTACACAGTAGGTAAGTAAACTTATAAGTACACACAATGAACTGGCTAATAACACAACTCCGATAACAACAATTATCTGCATCTGATCTTCATTCTGACCACTATGGACCACGACGTCTGCAGTGCCCGTGGCCATGCTGGACTGGTCGCCTAAATTACCGGATTCAGTTAAACTAGCCGTTGCTAAATCAAAACTTCCCATGGCACTGCAAATCAATAAATGTATTGTTCATTATTCCAAATCTATAAAACTCATATTAAAATCACTTATTTCTTTAAGCTTGATTGATTGACTAAGTGGGTTTTTCGCCTAAATCAAGAATATTTCACTTTTATCGACATATATTCAGCTATGGGAAAAGTGACTTTCAATTCTAAATGCTGGGTGCTTGACCAATGAACAGTCGCTATCTATTTTTATTTCTTTGTCAGACCTGAACGGGGTTTAAACCCCGAATTCTCTCATACGAAGCGAGCACTCTACCAACTGAGCTAGTGCAGCGGTTATTATGCCTGAGATAAATGTAATTGATGAGTATGCGGCAACATGCAGAACTCTCTTCGGATATGCCACCTTGCAGGGAAGGATATTTGATGATGCCGTTGAAGTAGCGATTAAATTTCATTCGATCATATTTTTTATTATGGTTGCCTCTTCGCTTGACGAAGGTCTGTGTTTTACTTTGGGTTCTGCTATTTCTTTAATGTTTCAGAACATCGTATTATGGTATATATGAAAATTATATGCAAAAAAATGACATGTGGTGTAAAAAAATTCAATCCATCATATTCATCCCACTTATCTAAATTAACAGTCCATCATCATCATCATCATCATTATTATTAAATTACAATCACCATCATAAACAAAAATATAATCATCATCATCATCACCATCATCATCATTATTACAATCACCATCATAAACAACAATATATCATCATCATCATTATCATGATCATCATTTTTATTACAATCACCATCATAAATAACAATATATCATCATCATCATTACAATCACCATCATAAACAACAATATATCAACATCATCATCGCCGTCATCGCTGTAATCGTTGTTATTAACATCATTATCGTCGCCGTTGTCGTTTTCATCAACAATTACAAAAAGCAACAACAATGTCATCGTGATAATGATTTGTTTTAAATAGATCAATAAATTTTATAATTACATGAAAAATTATTAATAAACCAATTAAATTATACTAACGAAGGTGTAATATTAAATTCTTACCTAACAGAATGGTGATGTAGCTCTGCTTCTAATTTTTACAAATAGAATTTTTCTTCTCTCTATTTTTCACACGTAGTACTTATTTATGTTTACAAATAACATTTGAGTACTCTTGATTACGACCCTCGATATGACATAAAATAAAAACAAGATAACCCGGATTGATAACACAACAATAGTAGAGTAGACTATAATTGATTAAAGATGATCTAATTAACACGATTACTTATCCCATATCATACTATACATAGCTTAGTTTTCATTTATCTGCTAAACTTAAATGATGTTTATCTCGGATTTAATGGAGAGAGAGAGAGATAGAGAGAGAGAGAGAATATACCTATACTTTTATATAGTGCGTGCTGGTCCACTGTAGCGATATTCAATGTAGCATCTATTCGTGATGAAACATAATTTTTGTTGAGTATAACCTTACGATCATTTGTCAGCTTAATCCACAAAGCCTAATTTGATATTTATTAATAAATTAATTTGTTTGTTTGTTCGTTTTTTCGTTTGTTCGTTTTACTTTATTTTTTATTTCATTTTTTGAAAAACTATGTGCAGTATTATTCTTTCTTTATTCCATGGTATAGTGACATCGTTTGTGGTAAAAATATACTCCTAGTATACGAGACCACGTTAAGACTTCAATCGGAACATCGCTTGGTCTTTTCTGTCGTCTCTTGAAGGTTTTTCAGTTAAGACGGAAAAGGCTGGGCGAGGTTCAGACTTGTTTGATGAGTTTAGGTAAGATTTTCAACCCTACTTCCTGAAATCAAAAACTTCGTCAGTTTGTGGCTGGATATTTAGACCCCGTCCAAGCGCTTTAAGACATAGAACAGTATACATCACAAACTAGTCGATCCTATATATAAATATGAGTGTTTTGCCCTCTTTTGTTATAAATGATTTACTAGGTACCAGGAAAATATGACAGGGAAGTGGGAAGTGTTATGCTTGTCTGCGGCATACTGACTCGGTAAACTAGCACACTAACAAAACAATTCCCCAAGACTCCCTAGCACAAGGCAGATCATTTGCATAAACACACTCGCACATCTCACTCATTATACAAACATGTTATAAGATTAATCTTTGAAGATTAATAAACCTGTTATTATCGCGAATATATTAAATGCATTAGATGTGACATTAAACAATCATTACAACCAACAAACAGACAAACCTTCTATTATGATGTTTTAATTTGTTCGAACAGAACCAACTTCTACGCTATTTTTTTTTTTCTGAAATTAATTCCAACATGATATCAAAAACGGGGAAAATGTGAATAAAAAAAAAACCTCGGAAAAAATGACAACTGACCTCAAAACTGAAAGGTCATGTTAAATTTTAACATTATAAATAGGTAACTTCAGTACTTGGAGAGGTCGCTTAATTACCCTGAAGACAAAGTGTTCAAATCCCGTTCGAAAAACGATTTTAAAACTATTCTTATCCTTTGTTTTAAAATTTTCACTTTTTATAGATATATAATTTAATGATTTTTTTATCGTTTAAAACTAGGTAAATAGTTATTTTATTTCGGTAATCAACAAAACCACACGATAGAGGCGATAGGTCACTACCCTTGATTTCTATTTTAGTAATGCGTGATGATGCTCTATCGAAAAAAATCTATATCATGGATTAAATGTTTGTTCAATTTCCTTGTTTTTGAAAGAAAGAAAAAAAAAGTGTATATACTTGGTCTAATTATGGCCAAACTCTTCACTGTCGAGTTCTTAGATTCAGTCCTCTTGTTAAATTTTATGTACAACTTAAGCATGCTTATGTATATTTTGTATAATACATTGTATTATATGTTTTCAGTATTGTAAATGTACAATTTATGAGAATAAGGAACTTAAACTCCGATGTTTAATTAGTTTTGTTTATTTGATTAATCAAAATTTGTTTCTTGCATACGTTTACTATCAAATTTTTTGTAATTTTTTTCAATTAAAACGAGTAAATAGAATTCCATCAGACATAAACACATTTTAAAATCTCTTGATATAATACAAATATTTAAATTTTTATTGCTTAAAATTTGTAGTTTTTTTTTTTATTAAACTTATAATCTTATCATGCTTATATATATTTATTTACAATGTATATATATGGGAAATTCTGTTCGAGTGGCCAGATTTTTCATCTCAAGCTAGACTTTGTCGAATTTTGGATGAAAAAAAATTCGACCGCAAAGTCAGAAAGTCTCTATCTTGACCTCAGTCGAATAATTGATTATTTTTCTCGCATATAATTTAAAAAATATGAGAGTAAAGCAGCATCTGAACACAAAAATAGAACTTTTACACTAGCGGTTGTAAAATTCGAACTCGTATTTAGATAGATAGATAGATAGATAGATAGATAGATAGATAGATAGATAGATAGACAGACAGACAGACAGACAGACAGACAGACAGATAGATAGATAGATAAATAGAAAGATAGATAGATAGATTATTGTTACGTCGTTACAAAATAATCCAACGACAACGATGTATTCATTTAACTATAATCCAACGACAACGATGTATTCATTTAACTATAATCCAACGACAACGATGTATTCATTTAACTATAATCCAACGACAACGATGTATTCATTTAACTATAATCCAACGACAACGATGTATTCATTTAACTATAATCCAACGACAACGATGTATTCATTTAACTATAATCCAACGACATCGATGTATTCATTTAACTATAATCCAACGACAACGATGTATTTATTTAACTATAATCCAACGACATTGATGTATTCATTTAACTATAATCCAACGACAACGATGTATTCATTTAACTATAGTCCAACGACAACGATGTATTCATTTAACTATAATCCAACGACAACGATGTATTCATTTAACTATCTTGTTTTTTAATGTAAAGCGGTAAGACGAAAGCTTGTCGTTAGGTACGGTTATTTATATCTCGTTAGATACGGTTATTTATATCTCGTTAGATACGGTTATTTATATCGTCCTGGCATTTCTAAGATATAATATCTATCATTAAGTACACTATTGGACAGTTTGATGTCATCACCAGAATCTGCCATAACTTTATCATCTCTGAAAAATAAAATTAATAAATCTTTATATCTTTACAGTTTAAACATTTATCTAGCAATACACAAAACAATCATTTACAAGTCACAAAAATTAGAAAAGGGAAATAAAAAAAATTAAAAGAATTAAAAAATAATAATAATAAGCGGAATTTTCCTAAAAAGTACTATTCGTTTTTTAAAAAATCCTTTAAATTCTGTCATATACAATTTTTGAATTTTTGAATTTAATCATAAAATACATTCAAAATGGTTTATTGTCTATTATTATACCTCACAGAAAATTCTAAACTATTATTGGTCAATTTCTATTCACATGGTATGAAACAATTCACAGTGTTTGAAGCAGCGGTCAACATTGCCATGGGATATTGCAATGTTCAACGCTAGACACGGAAACTTACGAATGTTCATCACGGAAACTACCGAGTGATCCTACTTAATATTACGTCATCTATAGACCAGTGACTTCTACAGTTCTTTAAAGATCCAATCTTACGCATTTTAAACAGGCTTTGACGGAATAAAAGGTAAAAATATCGCTTTATGTTCGGTAAAATAAAGTAAATAGTGACCTTGGTTGAGGGAAATATGGAGGATTGTCTTCCCTAGGGAACTTTATTACCCTCGCCTGTCGGCTCGGGAGATAATTTTCCCTCGGGTAGAAAATCCTCTATATTTCCCTCAACCAAGGTCACTATTTATATATTGTCAAATACCATTTTTGAACGTATTTCATGATTATATAAAAAAAAAAATGGTACATTTGTATATGACAATTCTATCAAACCAAGATGGCAGCCGATAACTAAGACATCTATTTGCTTAAATAGAAACTTAACATCTGAGATTACATGTTCAATTTAAAGTTTAGGCTCCGAGTCGCAGTAATTGGGTCAAATCTCAGTCACGTAAGATTTAAGTTTGTCACTTTAAAAGCCCAACAATTGTGATTTATCACCCGATAATCCGGTTTTCCTAATTTCTAAAATCCTCTACTATATATAAAATATAATTAGGCTCTCACTTTTATCAGATGGGCATCTCAAATAAAGAGGGGATTGGTAGATATACTTATATGTGTTGGTACTCTCATCTGTTTATCTAAAAGAAGATTCTTTGAAGAAGGTATTCAAAATGATAGGTAGACTAAAACAAACAGCAATAATAAAAATAAAAATTATTGACGATGATCAACTTGGTAACTATTTTAACAATGTCCAATGATATGTTAATCCTATCACAAATCTCGGTCTTTATCTTTGAACTAAGAACTTTGATAAAGTTGATTTTAATCAAAGTTATTGTTTACAGTTTCTAATTTTCCGTCAACTATTTCCAAGATGAAAACCTCGAGCTCACTCTAGAAGTACCTATAATCTTACTATGGAATTCATATATGGCAGTACCTTTCTTTTTCTTTTTTCTTTTTTTTTTTTTTTTTTTTTTTTTTTTTTTTTTTTTTTTTTTTTTTTTTTTGTCGCTTCGGTTCATTCGGACAGTTTATACTTTCCACAAGTTATACCTTGTACTAGTTTCACAATAACTACAAATGTAATTTAGCAATTATTGAAACCTTTTAGAGAACTAAAAATAAAACGTAAAGAGATATTAAAATTAAGATGTACGTATCTTTTAAAATGACATATTGGATTCTGAAATAACTTGAAAAAAAATGACAAAACTTTTGGACTTCAGATTTTCTAGATTTAAGTTAGGGAAAATAATTGTTAAGAAATGATTTTAAAACTTAGACCTGTGAAACATGGATCTACGAAACATGGACCTGCGAAAAAATGGACCTGTGAAACTTGGACCTACGAAACTTGGAAACGTGATACCTGGACTTGTGAAACATGACCCTTGAATCTTGGGGCTGTAAAACTTAATTAGATGTAAAACTTGGCTTTGTCAATTTGGACATATGAAACTTTTGTATGTGAAACATGGGCCTGTGAAACTTGGACCTGCGAAATTTAGATCTGTGAAACTTGGCCTTATGAAATTTGGACCCTATAAAACGTTTGCTTGTGAAACTTGGACCTATATAGGTTGGATCTGCGAAACTTGGGCCTGGCAGATTTTCTTTGAGATACAAATTTGACTGTATACAGTAAGTACCTTTTCGATACCTTTGATTTCTTCATACTATACACGGCAATCAGGAACAATACAAATGTAATTATAATCAGTAAAGATCCATACAAATTTTGCGCAATAGTTGAGCCATCGTCATCATCATCAGCAGCATCAAGGGTATGTCTGTTTGGGTTTATAGGAAAAGTTTTGTTCTCCATAGATACAGCAGAAGCATTTGTCTCAGTTAACTGCTTTGTAACATACCACCAATTGTTGGATAAATTTTTAATTTTTTGATAAAAATGTGTCGATAGATTTCTCCACATTTGGTACACGATTTTGATAATACATGTATATTGCTATTATTGGTATTCAAATGACCGTAATGAATACTGTATTTTATAAAAAGAAAACTCAAATTGTTATATCTTATATGTAATTTTTAGCTGTTACATCTATATCTTGTGACTTATTTAGTTAAATCTAATCCACATTCAATAAGCTTGTATCTAGTTCATAATGATTATCATATAGTTTGTATCTACACGATATTCAGTATCAGATGACTTCCATTTATTTCATATTGTTCAGTTGTATGAAGTTAAGTATCCATTGGCTTGTAATAGTAAAGTATCGAATACTTTTTGTTAAGTTTGTAAACGACTGGCTGGTATAAGTTCAGAATTGACTGGCTTGTATAAACGAAGGTATCCAATAGCTTATTTTCAGTTCAGGATTTATCAATTTATATTAAGTTTAGTACAGAGTGGCTTGCACTAATTTTAGTATTCAGCAGCTTATATTATGTTCAGAATCGAGTGGCTTGTATCCAGTTCAGAATTCATTGGCTTGTTTTCAGTTCGGTGGCGTGTAACCAGTTCAGTGGCGTGTACCCAGTTCAGAATCGAGTGACTTGTATCTAGTTTAGAATCGAGTGTCTTGTATCCAGTTCAGCATTCATTGGCTTGTATTCAGTTCAATGGTGTGTAACCAGTTCATGATCAACTGGCTTGTATCCAGTTCAGTGACTTGTACCCAGTTCAGAATCGAGTGACTTGTATCCAGTTCAGAATTGAGTGTCTTGTATCCAGTCCGGCATTCACCGGCTTGTATTCAGTTCAGTGGCGTGTACCCAGTTCAGAATCGAGTGGCTTGTAACCAGTTCAGAATCGACTGGCTTGTATGTAGTTCAGTTGCGTGAAACCAGTTCAGAATCGACTGGCTTGTGTCCAGTTCAGTGGCGTGTAACCAGTTCAGAATCGAGCGGCGTGAAAACAGTTCAGAATCGACTGGCTTGTATACAGTTCAGTGACTTGCAACCAGTTTAGAATCGAGTGGCTTGTATCCAGTTCAAGTGCTTGTAACCAGTCCAGAATCAGTGGCTTGTATCCAGAATCGAGTGTTTTGTATTAATTGGTTTTATCTAGTCATGCATCAAATGGCTTATATTGGGTACAGTTTTAAGTGGTTTTTGTGTAGTTAAGGTGATCGTGTTTTCTCTTTCCAACGTTATCAGGTCTTGAATTTTATAAAACAGAAAAAATTAACAAGATTTTAGATAAATATGTTTCAAACTTTATAAATAACACATTTGAGATGAAACAATTCTAGAAAAGGAAACATTTTTTACAATTTATTATAAAATAAAAAATATGTCAGCAAAGGGAACAGGTATTGTCAATAATTATTGGTAAGATATAAAGTATTAAATGGGCTAAAATTTTATTTATTTATTTATTCATTTTTAATCATGATTAACATTCAGATTAATGATGTATACAATATACCAAGATAATGTGACTAGGGGAGTGGTTTGATGGTCTTATGCATACTGACTCGGCGAGCGAGCACTTTAACAAAAGGTCGACCCTCAGTGCACGCTAGTACAACGCAGTCCATAAAACAAAATAGCTCGTCACAAGTATACACGAACATGTTCTAAAATAATTTCTTTTAAATAATAACCGAGTTCTTGTCGCAAAATGCTGATGCGACGTTACAACATAATTAAAACCAACATTTCAGTGACCCTCAACCATTTACTAGGCCTTATTCTCAGAGCTCGTACAAAGTCATAATTTTATAATCAGTGTTTTAATAATACGTGTTGCTTGTCTCCTTTGTTCGCTTTTGTAATATTAACTTTTCTTGTTTTGTTTAGTTTTGCTGTTGTCAAGTATACATCTTTAAGATACAAATGTCTTTCTTTATCTTATCTTTTTATTCCAACACAAAAATATGTACGTTGCAGGTGTAGCTAGCTCAAAAGGAGCTGCTTACCTTACTAAACACTTGACCTCTCTTCCGTGATGAAAGTTCACGTGTTTGACTTAATTTGCAATTTTTCGAAGTTTTTACTTCGCTCTAGGCATTGTGATTTGAACATTGACCGTATATTTTGTTTGATATATTTAAGGAATATAAAACTTTTCAATAAAAAGATTTAAAAGGGAATAAACTAAGCCCAATTCTCGAATAATGTAATTTTAGCTAAAAAAATCCGGTGAAGCAAATGACACCAAAACTTAAGATGGTTTGAGAAGTCAACATAAAAAATACAATCATGTAGATAGTTTTTGAATAATTTAAAAGAAAAATCAATTAAATTAAAAATATAAATATTTTTTTTTAAAATGTTTTTTAAAAATTAAAGTTAAAAACTAAAAAAGTGAATTTTTTTTTTTAAAAATTAATGAAATAAGACAGTTTTATAAACAATACAATATTGAATAAAAAAAAAAAACAACCAGCTAATAATATAAGTTACAAACTAGTGAAATTTATACAAAAATATTATTTATACTCACTGTACAACGACGTTGGTAATTACCGTTAAAACAACTAGTGTCATTTACGATTAAGTAAATAAAGTTTACACAATATATAATCCAGTACAAATACTATAAGCAAAAGTCAGTTGCACTTTAGGTCATGTTTGCAAGATTATGATTGGATCCCGAAAGATAAAGGTTATGTTTGTAAGATTTTGATTGGATCCCGAAAGATAAAGGTTATGTTTGTAAGATTTTGATTGGATCCCGAAAGATAAAGGTCATGTTTGTGAGATTATGATTGGATATTGTAAGATAAAGTTAAGATCATTTGGTACTCTTTAATTTTTATCAAAGGAATTTAAGTAGCTGATGCACCTATTAGCCCTAAATCAAAAGGAGATACAAGTCAGAACTGCTAAATGTAAAACTTGTTTTGCGTTGTATCATTCAAATGTAACACGTCATTTTACCTATAGACTAAGTTCATTTTAAGTCTAGATAGAGGTGATTTAAGCCATGTTCTGCTTTGCTCAAATACAACCTATTTTTACAAACTCACTTTTATTTAAATTTAGTAACATAACAACAATTATGAGTGTTTTGTTTTCTTTAGACCTAGACACGTCTACTAGTTGTTTTAAATCGATGCCACACAGTAGCAGTAACCAAGTCGAAATTGTATCTATTTCAAGACTGATTTTGCTACAAACCTAAAGTGAACTGACAGTGCTTGCACCGAGTTTTTTTTGTCAGTTGTATATTGTGTCTCCGTCATAATTAACGAGTTTATTGTAATAATTTCTTATAGACACCTTTGCATTTTTGTTATAGTTCTAATTAGTAAAACACAGCCAAATTTCCCACGGCAACATAAACCAAACCCAGCATTTTTTGTCTCCATTTAGTGTAAAAAAAAGTTATCCAACATAAAAAGTGGATATCAATATTGTAATCAAGATACAGACGATCTTTTATTCGTTGATTCATATTCAAGCAATTTTTAGATAGCTAAAACAAGGAAAGCTTGCAATTGTATTTAGCGTCGTCTGCTAAAGCTTCAAACGATCAAATAAATATGTCTAATAGTAATAGTAATAGTAATAAATTGGACAAATTAATCGATGCAGTGAAAGAGTAGAAATCGAGTCAAGATAGTATGGAAAGAATGTTCGAGTCAAAACTTGATAAGCTCAAGTCAGATTTAATGACAAATGTAAGTGAAAAAGTTCGAGCATTACGAGATGAACTATCTATTGACATTGGTCGTGAAACTTAACGTATTGACGAGTTACTGATATCATTTCAGTCTATGCAATGTCGTGTTAATAACCTCGAGCAACAAATTAACCAAGCGGAAAATAACGGTTCTGTAAGTAATACACAATTGTCAAGCGGTCAAAATCGAAATCCCCTTGACGACCAGGATGTTACTATAATAGCCAGTGGAATTCCAATGTCAGAACCAGATAACTTGCTGCAAAAAGCTCTAGACTTGAAATCAGCGTTGGGGAATGAGGTCTCTTCAAGAGTTAACATCACGTCACAAGCAAGATTATCAACACTAGTTGAAAATAGACGAACTAGTGAAAATAAGCTTTCAAAGCAGATATGAAAAAATACTTGTTCTAAGAAACAAGTGGAAACCTAAAAACAACGCAACATACAAGAACGTTTACATCAGGAGTAGCAAATCCAGAATTAAACGCTTAATTGAAAGGAACGCGAGAACAGTTCTACGAAACCTACCACAGGTTAGGTCCTATCGAGATGATGCAAATGGCCTGATCAAACCTCGATCACAAGATGTGCGACAACGCGATGAGAGCGATTATGAACCAAACCGGCTCATTGAGTCAATAAAACTAGGACAATATAATGTTTGTGGCTGGACAAAAGAAAATAACAATTTAAGAACAAACATTATAAAACTGGATTTAAGGATGTTTTAATGTATCAGTTGTTGATTAAACAGTTAACGGTAATCTAGGGGTTAAATTCTCAAATACGGAAATTGATTTTGATTTTATTGTGTTGTCGTGTTATCTGGTTCCTGAAAACTCAAATAGGGGGCGCGACGCACAGAACTTTTTCGCTCATATTTTAGCCCAGTTATAAATGAATGCTGAATGCAATAACATATTTCTAGCAGGAGACTTTAATGCAAGAATCGGGCTGCTAACAGACACACTTCATGAGGTAGATAATGTCCCGATTAGGACCCGGTTGGACGAAAAGGTAAACCAACATGGACACGAGTTAATTGACTTCTTAATTGAATCAAAATTCTGTGTTTTAAATGATAGTTTTCGAAATGATGAGTACACCTCTAGATCCACAAAAGGAAAATCAGTTGTGGATTATATATGTATACCACAAAATACATTTAATGATATAATGAGTTTTAAAGTGTTAAATTCTCAGTCTATTGTTGATATGCACCATTTACATGGGTTGGTTGGTAAAAGATAAAAAAATTCCCGATCACTCTTTTATTGTCAATGAATTCAGGGTAGTGTTCCATGCATTAACAAGCAACAAAAATGGAGAGTTTGGTGAACACAAAACACGGTTCAAACTAGATAAAATACCAGAAGATTTTATGACAACTGAAATAAAAAGAATGGCTTTGTTAAATCTTATAACCCATATAGAAGATTGTAGAGAAACACAGAATAACGTTGATGATATCTACAAAAATCTATGTGAAATAGTTATATCCGAAATGCATGACAAGATCCCCAAATATGAATTTAAATCAAACAGGCATTTTAAGGACAAAAATCGTATTGGAATGATAATTTGAGAGACCTATGGAACAATATGCGAGTAAAAGAGCGCGAGTTTTTAAACTGTACTGGTAGTAGGCGTGTTAGAAGTGTATTACGTCAGGCATACAGTCAATCACGACGCGTTTTTTGATAGAACCATGCGACGTAGTGAACGTGCCTACAGAAAAATGACTGCTTTAGATATTGAATTCATGTGTGCAATTAACCCGAACGAGTTCTGGGAGAAAATAGAAAAGCTCGGTTCGATAAAAGATAAATCTATTCCTATGGAAATTATTGATAGTGACAATAATGTGAAGCATAGTGAAAATGAAGTTCTTGAAAGATGGCGTAAAGATATCGAAAATCTTTACAATGGCGTTAATGATTCCAATTTTGACGACCGACAGTATAATTAAACAAAAATCCATAAACCTTTATTGGAACTGGACATGGATGACCCGTTATTTGTGCCAAATGAACAACTGAATAGTTATATCACGCTGAAAGAAATCGATGACGTTGTAATGCAAAATCTTGATCAACTACAGGATATGACGAAATACCATATAATGTGTTGAAGTATCCTATCATTATACAAACTCTGCAAAAACTGTTTCAGTTAATCTTAGACAGTAGTGTGATACCATCCACAAGGAGAAAATCCGTTATTTGTCCGATATTAAAGGATTCAACAACAGATAAACGAGTTCCGATGAATTACAGGGGTATTCGTTTATTATCGTGTATAAGTAAACTTTATAGTGCTTTCATTAACAAGCGTATATCATGGTATCTGCATGAGAATGAAATACTTGCTGATGAGCAAAATGGTTCCAGGCGGAAAAGGTCATGTGAAGAACAAATATTTACATTAAACAGCCTTGTTCGAAATAATAATTCGTTATTCACCGCATTTATAGATTTACGGAAATGTTTTGACTTTATTGACCGGGATATGATGTTATATAAACTCCTTCGAAACAGAGTAAATGGTAAAGTTTATGATTCTATTAAAAGTATATATCAGCACACGGAGTCATGTGTTAGAGTTAAAGGTAAATTTACAGACTGGTTTGACTGTAGAACAGGTGTGAGACAGTGTGACAACTTGTCACCATTCTTGTTTTCTATCTTTTTTAATGACCTTATTCAGGAAATAAATGATCTAAGTAAGGGATATCGCATTGTTTACGAGCCGTTAGGCGAGTAAACAATGCGATATCAAACTTGTTTCACGTTTACAAGAATACAATAGTTTAATCGGATTGGGTGAATGTTGCTCATGGGTATGACCTGTATAAATGACCCAGTCTTCAGCTATATGTTACTTTATTAAATTAATGCACCAAAATAAGCATGTGCAATGTCAAAATTTACATTTTAGTTTGAAATTTCCAAAATTATTCCCGCAATGAAATTTTCGGAATGTTCGCCATTCTATTTCATCAGTCATTTGTCATCTGTTCAAGACAGAAAGGTTGAACGGTGATTCATGGACGATCGGTGTTTAAGTTTAAGGAATACTAGTACTTTCAATTTAAAAGCTACCTGTAACCAAATTTTTTTTATCACAATTGTTTTATATATTATTTAAATATATCAAAATTTGTGACAAAATAAAAAAGTTATATCGGTTTGAAATCTACATTTTATAACTTTCCCTTGATCGCAAAGTGAAACACCTCGTTTTGAGTTATAAATGTGTGACGTCATTGCAGTATAAGAAGTAGTATCTAATATAATAGACAGTTGTAACAATGAGGATATATTGACGTATGAAGAAGAAAGTAACGACTCTGACATGTACCTATTTATGTTAATTAGTTTGTCATTATTTGGGGAAGCAGTAGACAATCTTATAAGTGATGAATTAAGAGTATAACCGTTATTTATTTGAACCAGAAACGGACGAATCTGATGAACATTTTGAGTCGAGTCCCGACCTACTCGAGAATTGTGACTGCAGTTGGTTGCATAGCTGTTGAAAATTATATGACGAGTGTTAACTTGTCAATAACACGAAAATTAATTATATCTTTGACTTTTTTAAGAAAATGAATCATTTTATTAAGTCGGACTGGACAGACTCGAGAATTACGGTAAGCTGCATAGCTATAACAAAAAATACGTGATTAGTTTTAACTTGTCTAATACACGAAAAAATTAATTTTATCGTCGACATTTTAAAATGAATTAAATATCAAGTCGGACTGGACAGACTACCGGGTGAATATTATGGAACTAACTGTGGTGTCATGTGCTGATTTTGAATTTCTTTTAAAATAATGCATTCAAATTCAATACATGAAAACTTGACATGTGCTGATTTTGAATGCATTATTTTAATAGAATTTTAAAATCAGCGCATGACAGTGGCACCGGCTAAAAATCAATACATAAAAATTCAATCGCCTATTCTCTTTTATGCAATTTTTTTTAAACAGTTAAAATTAAATAATCGTGATGTAGAAAACTTCTAAGTAACCTGGTGGCATTACATTTTCTCGATATTTGGAAGATGTTCACAAAATTAACGTTTGTAATAGTTCTTTTTAACTGACCGATGGCTAGAGTGCTGGAGTAATTAAAAAGAAAAAAACCAAGATATTCCATCTCAAATTGTTTTACGCGAAATATATTAAAATTGTTTAAAATGAAATGACACAGATTTTAGATTAAAAAACGAGATAATACTACTACTACTAATAATAATTTGATGGATTTCTATATATATAGAATAAAGAATATGAAAACATCACAGCTAAATAAATGCCCAAGGAAAAGTGAAATTAAAATCTAATAAAATCAAATGCTGTAAGTAGATCAATAAACATGTTTTAAATAGATTCTGGTTGTCGATTTTTTAATTTTAATTTTGCCTAAAAAGTTTATTATTATTATTATTATTATTATTATTATTATTATTATTATTATTATTATTATTATTATATAAGGTTATTATACAATTTACTGTACAATATGGATTTTTATTGGACAAGTCCATGTTGTGTAGAAAAAAAACCGTATTGGACGAGATGCCTCACTATTTATTATTCACGTTATCGACATTATTATCTGCGCTAAAATTCATACACCCTAAAATTCGCACACACTAAAATTTGTATACGCTAAAATTGATACGTTTAACATATTGTGTACATTTCAAATACAGATTACAGAAAAATAAATTTGTTTCAATTATTTAATAGTTTCACTAAAATATTTGCAATTTCTTGTACATTGAAATGTAAAGACTGTTGCTATGAAACTAACTGGAATTTTAACTTTAATAAAAGTAATATTGACAGCTTTGCAATTATTCTCTGTGTCCAAAAAAAAAAAAAAACGTAAACCATAAATCGATCAATCCCCTTTGTATCGTTGCCTTAGAACCTTAATATGTACGTTTAAACGACTTGGTCAATCGGGTTAATGTGAACTGATCGCATAGTATTTGTGCGCCAAATTGCACGCAAAATATGGATTTTATGTACGGTCGCGAGCGTCCAATATGGGTTTTTGGCACGTGAAATATGGGTTTTTTTGTACGGTCGTACAATATGCCTTTATCTTGTATGAACACGTGATAGTAATAGTGAATTATTATTGGGTTACAGTATTAGATGTATAATAATAATAATAATTATTATTATTTTACTTTACTTTACTGTAAATATATTATTGCATATTATAGGTCGTAAAATATCTTCATCAACCTGCAAATCAATATTGCAAATAATAAGTTACATCCTGTTAATTACAGGTGTGGGTCGAAATCTAAGGAATGTGTCTAATAAACAAAAGGATTGATAATAATCTTCATTATCGGAACATGTCAAACGAATGTTAATTCCACTTCATTAAATAGTTTTCCCGTAAAATAATCATAAAATGTTAAACTACGAGTTCGTATTTGACTTATTTTAGTAGTTGGAAAAATAATATTCTGTTGAGGTATGTTACTGGTATGACGTCACAACACGGGAGCCTCGATATCGACCTTTTTGACTTGGATTTTTAGAGATGTATCAGAAAATCACCGATATCTACCTTATTATGGAATGGAATTTTATGGAATTTTCGCTATAAAGAACGACGAACAAAATATGTCAAAACTGAAAATCGTTACAGGTAATGGCAGAAATAGCCTTTATTTTCCTTGTCTGAGGTACATGTACTTTGGGGTTGCACTAACTGTCTAGCTATATTCCTTACTCTGGCCCAACTATTCAAGGTATTTTCTGCCCATTTCATGTTTCTTTTTGTGTTCTGCGGGATTGTGCCATGGAAACAAATTTTAATATCCGCAATGTCTATGAATTGAAACCTTGCATGTTTATTTACTGAATATATACAGTGTGAGACACCAAGAATACCAAATTGAGTACTATTCATGTTTTGTTCGGCCTTAGTTGTTGAATTATTATTTTCTTTAGTTTTATTTTATAAACTATAGTTTACTTTATACTTTAAAATGTTGCATTTGAATTATAAAAACAAACTTAGAACAACACAAGGGTTATTTTTATTGAAAGAGATAATCTAATAGGAATAGGTCGGTGGTCTATTGGTAGAACTCTAGTCTTGTAAATCAGTATTCCTGGGTTCGAATCGCAGCAAAGCCATAAAATGTTCTTCAAAAATGGCTGGTACAATTTCTTAAATAAATCATAAAACGGGACACACATTTGGATTTAGGTACAGTTCAAAATTAATTGAAATACAAAAGAAGATATCATAAATATCAGGACGTCTAGACGGGACGGTAACAAATGTTGGTGTTGATCTCGGAGATAGAGCAATCTCGTTACTGTTATATGCGGATGATATAGTTTTAGTTGCTAATAGTGAACAGAATTTACAATGTATGTTGGACCAATAAAATAGCTAGTGTAAACGATGGAGGTGCTGATTAATACAAGTAAATCTAAATGTATGCATTTTAGAAGAGGTAGATCTATTCAAACTGACTATGAATTCAAGGTAGGATGTAATGTTTTAGAATTGGTAGACAATTATCGGTATCTACTGTCTGATTCACGTCTGCCGTAGCACTAGTTTTTCAAGGTTTTAGAAGAGATATCAAAAAATTTAATTTTGTAGAATGCCACATACCGTTATGACGTATGCATTTTGTCGTAATTAACTGACACCAAACTAAATGCCATCTTAGCCGGAGTATAAAATGCAGAGCTTTTTAAAATCCTTACGGGGATTTAATATGGGAAAACACACAAACACTCATTCCGGAAATACATCGCTGAAAAATCATGCGGGTTAGGGTAGAAAATTCTGGAATAGTTCATTCAGCTGTAGGTAAGACCGCTGTTGTTAGACCTACAGTATATATTCCTTTTGCTGTCAAATTGCAGACGATATTACCTGGCCAGCGAAAATGGGAAAGTCGGTCATGCGCAATTCTATTTTCTTAACCCGCATGATTTTGTTTGGTGTCAGTTAATTACGACAAAATGCATACGTCATAACGGTATGTGGCATTCTACAAAATTTTTTGATATCTCTTCTAAAACCTTGAAAAACTAGTGCTACGGCAGACGTGAATCAGACAGTAGGGGTTAATTTTAACTGCAAATGTAATTTTATGCTTAACGCAGAAGTATTAGCGAAAGGTGCGTGGAGTTGAGTTGAGTTGGGTTGAGTAATGGTTTAACGTCCCAGTCAAGAATATTTCACTTATGTCGTGACGTCGCCACCTATAGGCAAAAGTGCAGAAATTTTGCCTGTGCGTTGCGCTGATGGCATTATACAGCAGGGTTCTTTATCGTGCCATGCCTGCCATGACACGGGACCTCGTTTATTTTAAGTTCCCATCCGAAGGAACCGTGACTTTCACTTCGTAATGCCGAGTGCTTGGCGAAAGAACAGTCACTACCGACTTTCAAGTCTTGGGTCAGACACGGGCGGGGTTCGAACCCACGACCTTCCACTTACGGAGCGAGCACTCTACCAACTGAGCTACCGCAGTGGCCGAAAGGTGCGTGGAGGGCACTTGGAAAAATATTATCCAAAGTACATAGTTAAAAACATTTCGGATTTAAATCTTTTGAAAAACTTTATTATTCGTGTGTAACACCTATTTTAGATTATGCCTCTGGCGTGTGGGGCTTGCGTAAATATCCAGTTGTAGATAATGTTCAACACAGTGCTATCAGATACTTTCTTGGAGTACATAGATTTGCTCCTCTTCTGGCGATTCAGGGCGAAGTTGGCTGGCTCCCATGTCAGTATCGTAGATGGATAAACATAGTGAGATATTGGAATAGCCTGATCTTAATGAATGACAACCGTATCACCAAATCGGCTTTTAATTTAGATTATACAAAATGTTCAAATAATTGGTGTTGTGACTTTAAGGATATCTTAACACAAATTAACTTAGTGGATCATTACAATCAGAAAACCTTTATGAATATGCAAACTGTTATGTCTAATATAGAAAACTACCATCGCGATTTATGGAAAAGTGAAATCCTAAATCTCGAAATTGCGTACATATGTGACGTTTAAACATGAATTTTCGCTGGAACAATATGTATTATTAGACCTGGACAAACAAGAACGTTCTAAATTGACACAATTCAGATGTGATATATTACCACTGCGTGTAGAAACCGGACGGTATATCGGTGAACCTCCTGAACAGAGAATATATACTTTCAGTGACAAACAGGAAGTTGAAAATGAACAACACTTCTTGCTTCATTGCCACCTGTACCGTCATATCAGGAGAAACATTTTTCCAGAGGCAGTTATCTCAACAGGTTTTATAAACATCATCAACCTCTACCCCAGCAAAATATATTGTTTGTGCTTTACAGAAAAGACACTATGTCATTACCAACCTATCCAAGTAATATGTATTCAGTATAATGTATATATAATGCAAATACTCTATTACTATTTCCGTATTAATTTCTATTTATATGAATATTCGTTTTGGTAAAATCTTGCACTGTCATAGTAACTAAGATTCTGATTGGTGCATATCTTAGGTGACTTGTAGGCCATATGGGCCAGGTGTATATAATTTAGAATTATGTATGTAAGATATTTATATTAATGTTTACACATGTCACTTTAATAAAAACTTACTTACTTACTTACTTACTTACTTACTAACTTACTATTGTAAACAAAATAAAATTCGTGTACCCTTCTTTTGATGGATTTTCGAAGTTATTCTTCAATCACAAACGTTGTAATTCTACTTCATTCACCATAATTAATTTTATATGTTAAACTCATGTGTAAATGTTATGTGTACATGATCTGATGTAGACATACTTAGATAAACGGCGGTCGGGATAGAACGGATATTGTTCCACCTTATCTAGCATTTCAACATGAAAAAATGCACATAAGTTCAGTAGAGTAATAGAGTTTGAAGTCCAAGTCAAGAATTATTTCACTTATATCGAAGCGGTCGGGCTCAGGGATGTTGAAGAAAACCGAAGTGTCACCGACAAGTGAACAAGTGGCAAGTGAACAGAAAAACCTACTCGTGATCTGTGCTTCATAGGATTGGAACTTGGACGGTGAGATGCGTTGTTCTCCGTAAGCATTTGTCTTAGACCACTCGCCCACCGTGTCCCCGCATATAATACACAAGAGATATATTTTAACATAACAAGGATACATATTTAATTTTTGAACAAAATTTCACCCTTAACAAATCAGCATCATATGCAATATACAACTCGATTGGTCAAAGTTAATTTCTAAAAATATTTAGAAAATCATTTGATTGGCTAATATTGTCAAAGCAGTGCTTCAGATACTCAATTATCCTGAAGCGATTTGAAAATCACGAAATTAGAATAACTAAACACAATCAAATCAGTTACAGTATCTATATAATGGGAAATTTTGAGCTACATGACGTTCTTCAACGTTATAACTACTATAGAACCAGCACTAACTTGCAAGAGGATCTTAACATTTTTCTTCATGATTATTTTTTTCAAATAAACGTGTGTTACACCAAAATTGTAAGATTTTTTTGTAATGGTTCAATATATTATAACTTTTTTAGTATCCCATCACTAGAGTTTAGGATTATAGTCTCCATCATGTCCTTAGATTGTAATAACCGATAATTAAGTTGTAGATTGTTAGACGTTTCCATGGTTATAATGGTGTCAATTTCTCGTCATAATGAACGTGTTGATAATCAGGCTCGGGCTCAGGCTCGGGCTCCTGGTACGCAGACTGAAAAGTAATAACAAAGAATAATTATGTGCATTAGTATTTTTCAGCCATTTTGTGGGTCCGTTTCAGAGAGAGAGAGAGAGAGAGAGAGAGAGAGAGAGAGAGAGAGAGAGAGATGTTTACTAGGGGTATACTAGTATTCTGTTGAGATATAAACAATTGGGTCGTTATAGACGGGTGTTTTTTCTATAAAAGCTAAAAACAGTTGATAAATGATATAAGAAAGATTATGATTATGCGTACAATTCAAACACTTTGGTCATTATATGGGAGCACAGAGATATAAAAACCATGAATATTTACAATTAATTGAGATATGGAGCTTAAAGGCATTCAATGGTGGGTAAGTAGTGGTCGTTATGGACATCTAGTCATCCGTTTATTAAATTCCGAAGCTAAAGAAAAAAAATCAAAAATAAATAAATAAATGAAAACGGTACACACACTCATCTTCATAGATGTAGATTATCATTTTACAAGAAGGTTATACGTGTATATTATATTGCTGGGTGTTTTACCTCGCCAAATTTCGGTTGACTTCTACGGTAGGGATAATGGAAGCTACTTCTATCACTGGTACCGTCCACACTATGTGGAAGATAAATATCCCTAGACTGTCGTGTCTTCCTACTACCATAGGGTTCATATGCCTGCAAAATACAATGTTAAAACGACTAAGACGCAAAGAATTTGGCAAGAAAAAAAGACAGAATTTTTCTTTCATAAGATTTGTACGAAAGACTTAAACATAGACGTTTAGAGGAACTTTGGTTACCAAACACTTTAGACTCTTTAGTCAACAAGTCATCAAAAATTCGAAAACATATAAAATATTAGTATTAATTATATATTAATTAACCATATCAAATACATGAGCAACATATAATTAATATTTATGTAACACAGTTCTTAAAAAAAGATTGATGAACAAGAACTATTTATTTAACGATAATATTGAACCAAGATGCTTAGAAAAAACCCGATACTTGTTCCAACCTGATTATTTAATTCTTGATATATTTCCATTGTGACCATCAAAAAGTTTATTTCCATTGATTTTAGTCAAGTTTATGGAGGTAATAAATATACTACCCAAATACGTTTTTTTTTTTTCGAAATATGGAATTTTATATCATGATAACTTTTCTACCTTTCTGGCTAATATCGTTAATGTGGTTCTTGTTCAAAACTTATTTTGAACCAGTATACAAAAAGGGGCAAAAAATACGGCAAAAACATTTCTGAAATTTAAACATCAGTGACTGAGCGATTAATTAAGTGACTGAGCAATTGATTGATAAACTGTATCGCTGGTTGGTAATTGGTTGCTTCATTCATTCAAGCATTCAAGCATTTATTCATCCATCCATTCATTCATAGCTACATAAATTCATTCATTTATTTATTATTTCATTCATTCATTGATGCATTCATTCATTTATTCATTCATACATTCATTCATTTATTCATTTATATTCATGTACTCATTGATACATTTACTCATTTATTCTTTCATTAATTCATTGATACATTCATTCATTCATTCTTTCAATCATTCACTCATTCATTGATGCATACGTTAGTTCATTTATTCATTAATTCATTATTCATTTACTCGTTCAATAATTTATTCATTCAATCAATCAATCATTCGTTCATTCATTCATTCATGCATTTAATCAATCAATCAATCATGCATTCATTCATTTGTTGATTCATTCATCCATCTGCTCTTTTATTTATTTATTTATTTATCTATTCACTCATACATACATACAAGCATCCATTCATCCATTCATTCATCCATTCATTCATTCATCCATTCATCCATTCATCCATTCATCCATTCATCCAATACCTGATTGATGTGTCCCACAGGATGCATGTATCTGTAAAACCTCTCATCAAATGCTTTATCCGAGACTCTAAAACTCAGGTCCTTTAACGAAACTTCATTGGTTGGTCTTACCCAATCATCGAACGCTTCGTATTTTAAACTTTGTAAAAAGATAAAGATTAAAATCAAATCTTGTTTAATATTGTAAATAAACGTATAAAATATAAGGGATGCGAATCTTTTTTAAAAATTAAATGAAATCAAATATCTATCAATCAATAAAGACATTTTGTGAACATCGTTATCACACATCGGAAGTTTGGAGATCTGGTATGCCTAGCGTCATCGTCAACATGGTGTACATTGCTTGACAAACGAGGTACATGGAAATTAAAATTTTTGATATGACAGCTATCAGCCATAGTTTTTATTTAACAATTAAATAAATAAATTTCAAAATCTTGAAAAGGGGACTCTGCTACTTGCATCTGTTTTTGATATGAGATTAATTAATGAATCACGTGACACCAGCTAACGTATGTACAAAACTGACTTCTTTTGATTTTAGATAACGTATTTTACATTTGTCCACGATATATATAATTATTACTTGAATATGTTAAGTTATTCTCTATGTTATGCAAAGAATTATTACATATTAAATCGACAATTAGTAATACCGTGGGTACCATTCCGATTTTTATAACAACACAATACCTTGAATTATTCTTTCTACAGCGCTTTCTGCAGCAAAATATTATTATGATTATAAGTATAAGCGCGCAGCCTATTCCGAGTGACATGCCCAAGACGTACTCGATTACAGCCGATTGTTCTTCACATCTGTCACCGTAATACAATATCCAACCATCTCTGTCACACCTGAAAAAAAAAAAGATAAATAAACTTGTGGATAAAAAATACTATCCTTTTGTATCCCGAACAATTCAGTAGATTTTGCATTATCCAGATAAATAAAACCGAAATAAAGCTTAAACGTAAATGAAATACACTTATGGAGTTGTGTACACGGTTATCGAAAATATCGTGCATCAAAGCATTCATTTGCAACGGTTTAAAATACGTGTACATTGCATCTGTAGGAAATTCGCAATCGCTTTCTAAGTCTTTTTTTCCTCGAACTTTATATTCAATTAAAGCCTGCATACAGAATATTCACAAACATACTAGTACTCAGTGGATCAATAGAGGCCCAGGAATACGAAAAGCAATCTATATCAAATCCCTTTTTATTTTGTATCTAACCTCTGAATATATAGAACAATGGCTGGCCACCAAGTAGCATTTTTTGGAAGATTTGAAAAAAGTATTTAGAATTATATACACTGTTATATGTTAGTAGGTAGGCTTTTAACGCCTAGTTCTATAGTTTGTCTGCAATTTTGTTTTCCAAACCTCTTGTCATCTGTCAATAAACGCCAATTTTTGTGAGGTCCCTTGAAGGACTATAACAGAAAGACTCGGCTGCATTATCGGGCAAATTAACTCCAAAATGACGTACCTGCATCTCGCTGTATTTTCTTTTGCATCAAAGAAGCAATGACCATGGTCGCCACATGTCTCATTTTGTAAATTACACCTGTGCACACAGATGGCGCTGTAACCATCCGGCTCAAGATCGCATCTGTAACTTGGTACACATACTGGGTCACCTTTTGAATCACACTCAGTGTTTTCTAGTATAAAAACAAAAAATATTTTGTTATTATATTCTACAAAGTGAACGGAAAACATAGGTATCCCTCCCTTTGATGGATAATATCCAAAACTTTAAAATTTTAGATACTGCTTTCTCTCCTGGCAATCGACATTTAAATGAAAAAGCATCGACAGATCCATCCGGTATCCCGATACCGTAAATATGGGAGTAGTATATTTGCCTGCGATGTACTGTATGAGCTAACACGTTAAAGAAGCGCTAAGTGCGCCAGTGCGAAACAAATCATAACACACTCTAGTAATCTCACTAATACAGGAATTTGCTTTTAGATAAATTAACTTGCTCTGGTCCCGAATGACTGAAATACTGATGCTACGTTAAACAACATAACATCAAACCAAACTAAACTATTAACCCTTCCCTGGTAAACGGGAATTTATACTTGATATGTTATGTTTTAAATCATGTGAGTATCGACATTTAAATGCGTTTTAAATGCTGATATGATATGATGGGGGATTTGTAGTATCCTTCATTCTCTTTTGTTTTAAGGATTTTTATTGGTAACATCAGTTTGGTTACTTTTGTATGGAAGAATATGATAACATTGATGCCATATCATTACGGACAACACACATAGATACATATATTCTTGCGCCATAGCGATGTATTTACGTGCTATAATTGTAAAAAACATTGAAAACACTGATTTGTTTTTAAAACAATCTATAAGAATTGGAAACTTTGCATATATGTCATATTTTGAATTTTTGAATTTTTAAAATAAAATATTCATTATTTTTTATATTAGAACTTTTTGAATGTTGTTGTAGTAGTAGTAGTAGTTGTTGTTGTAGTGGTTGTTGTTGTTGTTGCTGTTGTTGCGTTGTTGTTGTGAATGTTGTTGCGGTGGCTGTTATTATTATTATTATTATTATTATTATTATTATTATTATCATCATCATCATCATCATCATCATCATCATCATTATTATTATTGTTGTTGTTATTATTATTATTATTATTGTTATTGTTGTTGTTGTTGTTGTTATTATTGTTGTTGTTGTTGTTGTTGTTGTTGTTGTTGAAAACCTGGTATCAGTATTTATTTTAGAGAAAAGCGTTTTGAACAGCATATGTACAGTTTAACCCGAATGATATGTTCGTAATAAGTATTGTTTTTTAACTTTGACATTACGATAATATAATTTATGTAAATGTTTAATATATCATCTCAAAAGAGGCTTACCTTGTAAAGCTTCAAATCTAGCGTTTAATTTTTCTAATTCTTTTTTCCCCACTGTGAATTTCTGATTAGGTTTCTTTACATTTTCCTTTAATTTATCCACCACTGTTGTAATATTGGTGTATTTGTCTTTTATCTTCCAAATGTTAAGGCGTGTCTTTACATCATTAATGATGCTGCCGCTTCTTAAAATAAAAATTCTATTGCCGTTATTTAGAACATGGATTGAAGCAAACTCTTTGTACTTTGAAAATTGATTTATGTGTACTGGGCTTCCTACGAGATTAAACAAGTTAAATTGATTTTTTTTTTAAATTGAAAAATTCAAAATGTTCGAAATTAAAATATAACATTGATTGATTGGGGATTTACGTCCCAGTTAAGAATATTTCACTTATATTGAGACGTCACCAGCTATAGGTAAAGTGGCTGAATATGTACCTTTTCAGAACGCTAAGAGCAATGTTCAGGGAGGGTTTTTAACGTACCACGCCGCACGGCCGTGAAGAGGGACATCGGTTTTTAAGGTCTTATCCGAGAGGACCCGTGACTTTCATGTCTAAATGTCGAGTGATTGGCGAAAGAACAGTCACTGCCTATTTTAAAATCTTGGTCAGACGCGTAAAACAGGCATTTACTTATATGTCTAGAATAATAATAAAGAAAGCAATTACAGTGTTAAAAATATTAAAATTGTAATTGTGATTCACGTGCGGTCAAGATTTTTTTATTAACCCTGGCGATCAATACGGTAGAGGAAACAAGAGAGTCCAGAGAAGAAATGCTACTGAAAATTAACTTTGTTTGCCATTGACCGCCCGACCCACTTGAAATGCCCGTACCCAAAAAAAATTTTATCGCCATCTACTACAATCTTTTTTTTTTTTTTTTTTTTTTTTTTTTTTTTGACTTCTCATACAACATAAGAAACAGTATTAAATGGCAATATTCCTGGCGAGGGAGATGACCTTTGAGCAGGTTTATACGTTAGTAAGGAAATTCATCTGTGTTCCTCCATGGCAGAAAACACAAGGAGGAACAAAGAAGACTTTAGTTAGCAAAAAAATTGTAAAATGTGTTTGAAAAAAGACACAGAAACCAATTTAAACTTTTCAAAAGTGTAAAAGATTAAGTTTTCAAAAAATAAAATAATTTTTTCCCTACCTACCTACCCACATATGGATAGCATGGGTCGGAAAACAGCAAACAAAGGATTTTTAAGTTGGGCCTAAACGTGGAACACTGGTAGATTAAATGCGTCATAATTGAATACTGAAACACTTCTTCTGGCCAACAAAGATAATCTGTTTGTCATAGCAACTGTTTTTTATTATTTAAAAAAAACTGTAATCGCCTTAAAACAACATTTTACAGTTATTATAATTACATTTCATCAGCAAAACTTGTTTGTACTCAGGATAAGTCTGATTTTGTTAAAAATTAAACTGTACCGTAAATGTTCAGATATATATATATATAAAGTTTTTGTGACACTGATAAATGATAATAGACTTAAAAACTTATGTAAATAAACCAAAAAATTATTACCGTAAGTCGTTATATTCTGGCGATTTATGTCGCATCATAAAAATAAAGTACATATACCTACATTAAGAAAAAAGATTTTAAATAAGTTTTAATAATAATAATAATTGTAACCCCCATTTGCCCTGTCTGTTGTATAATGTTTTCATTTCGTCTAAACTGCGTTTTCTTATTCTAGAATTCGAGTCTATAGTATTTTTAAAAGTTTTAAAATCATCATAAAAAGATTTTAAAAAATTTAAATGTTAAAATAATTAAAAAAAAATTATTAAGAATTGGTATATGGTAAGATTTTTTTTAGTGAAATCACAATAGAATTTATGCCGTGACAACTGGACAAAAATATTCTATTTTTTCACGATAAATTTATACCTTTTTGTTTTCTTCTCTAAATCGAATTAACGTACTAATCTCGCATACTAGTAATTAAAAGATTATCATTAATCTTAGTTCATTAACATCCTGTTTATTAGACACACCCCGTCCACTTTCATCAACAGAATCACAAGTTACCTTGCTAGATTGATTTACAGGTGCTTATTCAATGAAAAAGTCTATGTCACCTCGTGAAAGTTATTTATAATTCCACATAAAATATGTGGGTACACTGCAGATAAATTATATCATGTTGTAATATTAAATTGACATCAGATTTATTTGAAATGATTAACGAAACATCCGACTGACTGGTGGTAAAGAATTACTTAATATGTTTATATAAAAATTATATACATCTAGGAGATTTTCTTATTTGACCAAATTATTATTAAATCGTTTAAATTCTGATGAATTATCTAACATTAATTTTCACCACATTTCTCATGCCATTTAAACGAAAAATTTTGAAACATTTTAGGAAATTTTAAACGCTGACGAACAGATATTTCTATTTTATATATGTAATTCTTTATTCTGCAAAGATCCATATACATATCATACAATAAATAATTCTATTTCTTTTTAAAGTATGAATTTATTTTTTTACTGACGTAATTCTATGTAAGCCATCTATCATTTTATCTAATTTTCAATAAGCTATTACCATAAATTTCATTTAATTGGAATAAGAAAACATGTACATGTATATATACATATTCAGAAAAAATTATGATGATGTAGGTCGTGGTAGCGTGAAGAAGAAGAAGAAAAGAAGAAGAAGAAAAAGATGATGATGATGATGATGATGATGATGATGATGATGATAATGATGATGATGATGGTGATGAAGATGATGATGATGATGATGATCATGATGATGATGATGATGATGATGATGGTGACAACGACGATTATGAAAACGGCGATAACGACGACGGCGATGATAATATAAACATTTTCTTCTTCACAAATCAAAATTTAACCAAGGCATTTACATAACAAATATCCTGTCGCCAAAATCCGATAAATTTTACTTATAGTTTTACAAAAAAAAAACTATCAATCAATCAGATTACAAAATGATAATAAGTTATATGCAGATTTCTTACACGTTGAAGTGTTTAGCCAAGTATTTCTTTAAAAAAATTAATTAATTAATTAACAAATAAAAACATTCTGGTCCAGTTTTTTTAAATTCCGATTTATATCACAAAAGTCGTCATCAAAATAAATAAATAAATAAATAAATAAATAAATAAATGAATGAATGAATAAATAAATGAATGAATGAATGAATGAATGAATGAATGAATGAATGAACGAGGATTTTGTCAAATGTGAATTTAATTGAGGAATTTACATAACAAACGTAGTAAACATAATTCGTGTTATCCTGATCACAATAGACTAAACTTATCATATTTTAGTATGGAAATTAGTCATATACATTGCATTTGTTACACGTTGAATTTGACCGAAGAATTTCTACAATAAACAAACTCGTCAATCTTGCTCCATAAAAATCCCATCAGATGGTATTATATGAAACCAATCCCATATTTAGACCGTGATATGCAGACTAGGGAACGTCACTTAATGGAAACATTTTCATAGCAAACATAATAACAAATTAAACTAAAGATTGTAATTGGGATACCAGTTCCCCACCCAGCACTACCCCTCAGTGGGAAAGGACCTTAGGTGTCTTTGATTAGTGTCATTCTTTTCATTTTATCATTAGGAACCAGAAAATATATATTTTAGGGATGGGGATCGCAACAGTCAAAGCCCTATATATGGTTTTATAGCACACTGCAAAGTGTTTAAGGAAAAATTGGTGATTTTTGTTTTTAAGACCCCATCTTCGTGTCCCTCCCCCAATAAATACCCATGGATGTAAAAACTTTAATGGTGCAGGAACCTATCCTAAAATTTTGAACGAGATTGAATGATGCGTTTAACTTGTTTGGCAGTGCTGATAAAAATAACAATTTAATACTGGTGTATTTTGATTGGACAAGTATTCAACTTTGATTGATAGCAAATCTATTTCACGAACTGTGAGGTGTTTAACCAACAAATTTGATTGACGTGTGTCATGACTGTGAAGTAGCCATAACCTACATATTAATGAATAATTGACAAAGAGATTAAAGCAATTATACATATCAAAACATGTAATAATGCTATTGAATTTGTTTACAATTCTTTGAATAGGAATTTAATCCTGTAAACTTGCCCTAAGAAATGAAATCAAGTATGCCATAAGATAATGTTTCTTGACTGAGGGTTGGTGTTAAGAATTCTGGCTTCCCACCCCTACCCTCTCTTGAAAATGATTTCCTCACTCTTTTCAAAAGTCCATAATGAACAAGAAAATATACAGATGAGTGGTAGGGATTTTAACTATATAAAAGCTATACATGTACATAGCATCACCCACAGTGGGAAATGACCTTAGGTGCCCTTTATTAATATCACTCTATTCAACTTTTCATAAGGAACCAGAAAATACATAAATTAGGGGTGGGGATTTCATTAGTTTAAATTAACTTAGCACCACCCAGCCCTACCCCTCAGTGGGAAAGTACCTTAGGTGTCTTTGATTAGTGTCATTCTTTTATTTTATCATTAGGAACCAGAAAATATATACTTTAGGGGTGGGGATCTCAACAGTTTAAAAGTTATGACAAAGCCCTATATATGGGTTTATAGCACACCGCAAAGTGTTTAAGGAAAAAATGGTTATTTTTGTTTTTAAGACCCCATCTTCGAAATCGTGTCCCCCCCCCCAATAAATACCCATGGATGTAAAAAACTTTAATGGTGCAGGAACCTATCCTAAAATTTTGAACAAGATTGAATGATGCGTTAAACTTGTTTGGCAGTGCTGATAAAAATTTGATATATTTTTAACAATTTAATACATAGTAACTGAGAATTTATTAAGAACAAATTCTGTATGTGAAAAAGAGGTTAGTCACTTAAATAACATGTAGTTCATTTACATTTAATCATTTTTGTTTAGTGCTTAACTTTATACATTAATTCAGATTACCCATTTTTATCGGGCGCTCATATATCTGAGAAAATGAAGAAGAAAGAAGAAGATTCTGTTAGAGTTATCTCTCTTTGTAAGTATTGGACAGAAAGATGTTTGGAATTAAATTACGCAATTTACACGCACCGACCGCCGAGTCCTCGAGATAGAAAAAAATTTGATCATTTATCCATATCTACCAAGATAGCAAATTGTTGGTACCAAATTTCATCGAAACCCGTCATACCGTTTCCGAGTTCTGCACCGGACAATTTTAAGGAAAAAAAATTATAATAATAATAATAGGAAGAAACAGAACGAAAACAATATGATTCCCCACCTTTGGGTGAAAAATCATAATTAAATTAATTTGTAATCAAATTCTGATAAATATTGCAGAGGTATCACCGTAAAAAATGTTAAAAATAAATGAAAAACCACTATGCAATAATATAGGTTGTTCCCTGCAAAAAAATCCCGAATTTACGGCAGATGTTGTGTTTATTTATTTATTTATTTATTTATTTATTTATTTATTTATTTATTTATTTATTTATTTTATTTACAGGTAATAATTAACACTTACCTGATATTTGTGATGTCTATATGATCCACAATAGGATCTAAGGAGTAAAATACAAACGCTCGTATCTAAAATGAAAAGAAATATATAACTATATATAAACAGATGTCAACTAAATCAACAAAAAAAAAAACCAATAAAATAAAATAAATAATTATTATAAAACATTTTATAAAAACAAACCTTAGGAAAAATCGTTGTACAACGTACAGTGTCACATCCAAACGATTTAAAATTACATGTTATAATCACCCTTAACTAAGAATTTCTTTCTCTAAAACCTGCCAGATTTGAAACCTGAATTATTATGTTAGTTTTAAAGGCAATCAGTATTTTAAGAGCATGTTGGTATGTTAATCCCAATTTTATATTCACTTTTTATTTACTTAATTAATGAACTGATGAGATATGGTAAATATAATGGCTGCCAATGCTACCTTTAAAACTTTAGATCTTCCAGCTATGAAAGGTACTTTCACTCTTTAAATATTTTTTATAGAATACAAATAGAGCAAAATATGAACTGGGATTATTATAAATGTTTAAAACTTTGCAATCTCTCTCTCTCTCTCTCTCTCTCTCTCTCTCTCTCTCTCTCTCGTGTAGAGTTCCATTTAATGTTTAAAACTTTGCAATCTCTCTCTCTCTCTCTCTCTCTCTCTCTCTCTCGTGTAGAGTTCCATTTAATGTTTAAAACTTTGCAATCTCTCTCTCTCTCTCTCTCTCTCTCTCTCTCTCTCTCTCTCTCTCTCTCTCTCTCTCTCGTATAAAGAGCTGGGGATACTTACAGATTTTATAATGTCATTTATGTAGGTTATATTATTGATGAGGTTTTCATTATACGTTCCATTCGACTTTATTTCAAATGTTAATTCAAAATAAGCGAATTCTGAAAACAAGAAGAAAAACGTAAAGGTCAAAAATTAAAATTTCTGGGGAATAAAACAAAAACAAAAACGATTGGAACTTGAAATTTTACCATTTAAATGATCATTGTACAAATACTTCATCGTTTGTTTATAATTATCGTTATGAAATGAAATAAAAAAACAGGAATGAAATAAGAATAATCCAGAAAATGGGTAGCTTTAAAGCAGCATATATAACAAAAGAGCCATAAATATTTTTTGCATTCAGAAATAAATTGTAAAACAACATTCTACCTACATGCAGCTTATATATTCCAACTTATTACATCACTTAACTGCTGAAATTTTTACCAGGAGCAGTGTTTAAAAGCTGGTTCCCATACATTTTTGACAAGTCTGTTAATTATTTTGATTTAAAAACCGAGATTTATACTGGCGGATATTTATGCTTATGTGTTACAAGCACAAGTTACCGAGCAAAACAGGGAATTATCTAGAGAATAATAACAAAATTCTAAGTTTGTTGAGATGGCACCATTATATAATTATAAATAAAACACAAACTTGCCAGTCCATGTCTAAATCACACCCCCTCCCTAAAAGTAAAAAAAAAAACTTTGAAAACTGCAGTAACACACGTGAACTTTCATCAAGGAAGTGGGCCGGATGCTTATTTAACACGCACCCTAAACTAGAATAGACCTTATCACTTATAAAACACTAACGTACCTAAGTTCGGTTTTGTGCTTGGGTAGTGTGTTGGATGTTGTAATTTTGGTCTCCAAACAATTTTGCTCTTAGATGTTGAAGATAACATCGTTGTGCTCAGATGGCTTGAAATTGACATGGATGTTGTCCGCGAAAGTAATGTTGACTTAATTTTATTCTGTGGACTTGAAGTTGACACTGTTGTAGTCTGGGGACTTGAAGCTGACACTGTAGTAAGTTGAGGACTTGAAACTGACACTGTTGTAGTTTTAGAACCTGAAGTTGACACTGTTGTAGTTTGAGGACTTGAAGTTGACACTGTTGTTGTTTTAGGACCTGAAGTTGACACTGTTGGAGCCTGAGGAATTGAAGTTGACACTGTTGTAGTTTTAAGACTTGAAGTTGACACTGTTGTAGTCTGAGGACTTGAAGTTGACACTATTGTATTCTGAGGAATTGAATTTGACACTGTTGTATTCTGAGGGTCTGAAGTTGCCAATGTTGTATTCTGAGGAATTGAAGTTGACACTTTTGTATTCTGAGGACCTGAAGTTGAAAATGTTGTATTCTGAGGAATTGAAGTTGACACTGTTGGAGCCTGAGGAATTGAAGTTGACAATGTTGTATTCTGAGGAATTGAAGTTGACACTTTTGTTTTTTGAGGAATTGAAGTTGACATTGTTGTATTGTGATGATCTGAAGTTGACAATGTTGTATTCCGAGGAATTAAAGTTGTTACTGTTGTATTCTGAGAACCTGAAGTTGGCAATGTTGTATTCTGAGGACTTGAAGTTGACACTGTTGTATTCTGATGACCGGAAGTTGACAATGTTGTATTCTGAGGAATTGAAGTTGTCAATGTTGTATTCTGAGGAACGGAAATTGACAATGTTGTATTCCGAGGAATTGAAGTTGACAATGTTGTATTCTTAGGACTTGAAGTTGACACTATTGTATTCTGAGGACTTGAAGTTGACACTTTTGTATTCTGAGGAATTGAAGTTGACATTGTTGTATTGTGATGATCTGAAGTTGACAATGTAATATTCTGAGGAATTAAAGTTGACACTGTTGTATTCTGAGAACCTGAAGTTGGCAATGTTGTATTCTGAGGACTTGAAGTTGACACTTTTGTATTCTGAGGACCTGAAGTTGACAATGTTGTATTCTGAGGAATTGAAGTTGACACTTTTGTTTTTTGAGGAATTGAATTTGACATTGTTGTATTGTGATGATCTGAAGTTGACAATGTTGTATTCCGAGGAATTAATGTTGTTACTGTTGTATTCTGAGAACCTGAAGTTGGCAATGTTGTATTCTGAGGACTTGAAGTTGACACTGTTGGAGCCTGAGGAATTGAAGTTGACAATGTTGTATTCTGAGGAATTGAAGTTGACACTTTTGTTTTTTGAGGAATTGAATTTGACATTGTTGTATTGTGATGATCTGAAGTTGACAATGTTGTATTCCGAGGAATTAATGTTGTTACTGTTGTATTCTGAGAACCTGAAGTTGGCAATGTTGTATTCTGAGGACTTGAAGTTGACACTGTTGTATTCTGATGACCGGAAGTTGACAATGTTGTATTCTGAGGAATTGAAGTTGTCAATGTTGTATTCTGAGGAACGGAAATTGACAATGTTGTATTCCGAGGAATTGAAGTTGACAATGTTGTATTCTTAGGACTTGAAGTTGACACTATTGTATTCTGAGGAATTGAATTTGACACTGTTGTATTCTGAGGGCCTGAAGTTGCCAATGTTGTATTCTGAGGAATTGAAGTTGACACTTTTGTATTCTCAGGAATTGAAGTTGACATTGTTGTATTGTGATGATCTGAAGTTGACAATGTAATATTCTGAGGAATTAAAGTTGACACTGTTGTATTCTGAGAACCTGAAGTTGGCAATGTTGTATTCTGAGGACTTGAAGTTGACACTGTTGTATTCTTATGACCGGAAGTTGACAATTTTGTATTCTGAGGAATTGAAGTTGTCAATGTTGTATTCTGAGGAACGGAAATTGACAATGTTGTATTCCGAGGAATTGAAGTTGACAATGTTGTATTCTTAGGAATTGAAGTTGACAATGTTGTATTCTGAGGAATAAAAGTTGACACTGTTGTATTCTGAGGAATTGAAGTTGCCAATGTTGTATTCTGAGGAATTGAAGTTGACACTTTTGTATTCTGTCGACTTGAAGTTGACACTATTGTATTCTGAGGAATTGAAATTAACATTGTTGTATTCTGAGGAATTGAAGTTGACACTGATGTATTGTGATGATCTGAAGTTAACACTATTGTATTCTGAGGACCGGAAGTTGAAGATGTTGTATTCTTAGGAATTGAAGTTGACAATGTTGTATTCTGAGGACTTGAAGTTGACACTGTTGTATTCTGAGTAATTGAAGTTAACACCATTGTATTTTGAGGAATTGAAGTTGACACTATTGTATACTGAGGGTCTGAAGTTGACACTGTTGTATTCTGAGGAATTGAAGTTGACACTCTTGTATTCTGAGGACCTGAAGTTGACAATGTTGTATTCTGTGGACCTGAAGTTGACAAAGTTGTATTCTGAGGAATTAAAGTTGTCAATGTTGTATTCTGAGGAATTGAAGTTGACACTTTTGTATTCTGTGGACTTGAAGTTGACACTGTTGTATTCTGAGGAATTGAAATTAACACGGTTGTATTCTGAGGAATTGAAGTTGACACTGATGTATTGTGATGATCTGAAGTTGACACTATTGTATTCTGAGGATTTGAAGTTGACACTATTGTATTCTGAGGACCGAAAGTTGACAATGTTGTATTCTGAGGAATTGAAGTTGACAATATTGTATTCTGAGGACTTGAAGTTGACACTGTTGTATTCTGAGGAATTGAAGTTGACACCATTGTATTTTGAGGAATTGAAGTTGACACTATTGTATTCTGAGGGTCTGAAGTTGACACTGTTGTATTCTGAGGACTTGAAGTTGACACTCTTGTATTCTGAGGACCTGAAGTTGACAATGTTGTATTCTGTGGACCTGAAGTTGACAAAGTTGTATTCTGAGGAATTAAAGTTGTCAATGTTGTATTCTGAGGAATTGAAGTTGACACTGTTGTATTTTGAGGACCGGAAATTGACAATGTTGTATTCCGAGGAATTGAAGTTGTTACTGTTGTATTGTGATGATCTGAAGTTGACAATGTTGTATTCTGAGGACTTGAAGTTGACACTGTTGTTCGAGAACCTGATGTTGACAAAGTTGTATTCTGAATTATTGAAGTTGCCCCTGTTGTATTCCGATTGTCTGAAGTTGCCAATGTTGTATTCTGAGGAATTGCAGTTGACACTGTTGTATTCTGAGGACCTGAAGTTGGCAATGTTGTATTCTGAGTACGTGAAGTTGACATTGTTGTATTCTGTGGACCTGAAGTTGACACTGTTGTGTTCTGAGGACCTGAAGTTGACACTGTTGTATTCTGAGGAATTGAAGTTGACACTCTTGTATTCTGAGGACCTGAAGTTGACAATGTTGTATTCTGTGGACCTGAAGTTGACAAAGTTGTATTCTGAGGAATTAAAGTTGTCAATGTTGTATTCTGAGGAATTGAAGTTGACACTTTTGTATTCTGTGGACTTGAAGTTGACACTGTTGTATTCTGAGGAATTGAAATTAACACGGTTGTATTCTGAGGAATTGAAGTTGACACTGATGTATTGTGATGATCTGAAGTTGACACTATTGTATTCTGAGGATTTGAAGTTGACACTATTGTATTCTGAGGACCGAAAGTTGACAATGTTGTATTCTGAGGAATTGAAGTTGACAATATTGTATTCTGAGGACTTGAAGTTGACACTGTTGTATTCTGAGGAATTGAAGTTGACACCATTGTATTTTGAGGAATTGAAGTTGACACTATTGTATTCTGAGGGTCTGAAGTTGACACTGTTGTATTCTGAGGACTTGAAGTTGACACTCTTGTATTCTGAGGACCTGAAGTTGACAATGTTGTATTCTGTGGACCTGAAGTTGACAAAGTTGTATTCTGAGGAATTAAAGTTGTCAATGTTGTATTCTGAGGAATTGAAGTTGACACTGTTGTATTTTGAGGACCGGAAATTGACAATGTTGTATTCCGAGGAATTGAAGTTGTTACTGTTGTATTGTGATGATCTGAAGTTGACAATGTTGTATTCTGAGGACTTGAAGTTGACACTGTTGTTCGAGAACCTGATGTTGACAAAGTTGTATTCTGAATTATTGAAGTTGCCCCTGTTGTATTCCGATTGTCTGAAGTTGCCAATGTTGTATTCTGAGGAATTGCAGTTGACACTGTTGTATTCTGAGGACCTGAAGTTGGCAATGTTGTATTCTGAGTACGTGAAGTTGACATTGTTGTATTCTGTGGACCTGAAGTTGACACTGTTGTGTTCTGAGGACCTGAAGTTGACACTGTTGTATTCTGAGGACCTGAAGTTGACACTGTTGTATTCTGAGGACCTGAAGTTGACACTGTTGTATTCTGAGGACCGGAAGTTGACACTGTTGTGTTCTGAGGACCTGAAGTTGACACTGTTGTATTCTGAGGACCTGAAGTTGACACTGTTGTATTCTGAGGACCTGAAGTTGACACTGTTGTTTTCTGAGGACTTAAAGTTTCAGCTGACTCAGTTTTATTCTCAGTAATTATAGTTGCAAATGGTGCACTGGTTCTTGAACTTGGCAATGTTGTACTCCGAGGAATTGATTTTGACAAGGTTGTACTCTGAAGACTTGATTTTGACACGGTTGAACTCTCAGTACTTTCAGTTGAACCTATAGTGTTGTAAGAAGTTAATTTTTGCGTACTTTGAGTACTAAGAATTGACAACGTTAAAGTCTGCGAATTCGAAAATGGCACCGTTGTACTCTGAGGAATGGCTGTTGACAATTGTTTATCCTGAAGACTTGGTATTGTAACATTCTGAAAACTTGTAGTGGGAGCCTTTATCTTTTTGTAGTCTAAAGTTGACACTGTTGTACTCTGGGAACTTGAGATTGGAAATGACACTGTGGAATTCTGAGGTTTAAATTTTAACATTGTTAATGACGGTGATGTCCTGTCAACAGTTGTTGTTTCCGTTTCCGTGTTGCTAATATTTGTTTCTGTTGCTGTGTTGCTATTGTTTGTTGTTGCCATTTCAGTTTTGCCAATATTTGTTGCAAACATTGATGTATTGTCAACATTTGTCAATGACATCGATGAGATATCATTTGTTGTTGCCATTGATGTTCTGTCGACACTTGTTACTGTTGTTGATGTGTTGTATACAGTTTTCGGCGCCATTGATGTGTTGTTAACAATTTTTGGCGTCATTGATATACTGTTAACAGTTTTTAGCGTCATTGATGTGCTATTTGAACTTTTTGGCGTCCTTGATGTACTATATACATTTTTTGGCATCATTGGGGTGCTCTTAACATTTCTTGGCGTCATATATGTGTTGTTATCTTTTCTTGGCATCATTGATATGCTGTCAACATAAGTTGCTGTAGTTTTACCTGTTTTGTTGTCTCCAGTATTTTCTGATGTCTTCGTTGTATCAACACTTGTCGTTGTGTTATTTATGACAGTTTGATGTGTTATTTGTAGGTAACATAAACACAGAATCACAACCAAAGTCACGGCGTCTTTTGGCACTAAAACATAGATGAAATAAATCAATCAATTATCATAAGATAGATAGATAGATAGGCAGACAAACAGATAAATAAATAAATAAATAAATAAATAAATAAATAAATAAATAAATAAATAAATAAATAAATCATACTAAACTTTAAAAAAAAACAAAAAAAAAAGATATTCAGTTAATACAATATGTTGCCAATGAACTTCTACTGTTTTGGCTTTTTCATTGCTGACAGTTTATTCTAATATTTGCGTTTTTTTAGGTATATATAGAAGACGTTACGATAGTATTTCGGTATCATATTTGTGGTATGTGTTCATCAACGAAAATAAAAAGTTGAAAATTATGATTTAAAATACAAGTAAGA
>JARBDR010000418.1:0-31388 GCA_029721355.1 Tegillarca granosa | reverse complement strand
CTCTCTCTCTCTCGTCTCTCTCTCTCTCTCTCTCTCTCTCTCGTGTGTGTGTGTGTGTGTGGTGTTGTGTGTGTGTGTGAAAAGCATTTTAATTACAGCCAATAGTTTTGTTAACGATGTTATTTATTTTGTCACTTGTATTTTTTTATAATTAATTACAGCAAATTGTTTATGTTATAAAACTTATTTTTGTCACATAATTTTTTAACTCTTGGTACACACTTGTTCAACATTTATCACCTCGTGATCATTCTTTGTGCGTGTGTGAAAAGTATGTTAATTACAGCCAAAGTTTGTAAACCGCACAGCCGATGACAAAAGGCACCATATACGCGTTAAAGGGGAGAGGAGGAGAGAGAGAGAGAGAGAGAGAGAGAGGAGTTGATTAATCCGAGTTTTTCGTCCAAGTGCAGAATTTCACTTATATCGATACTAAATACAGATGTTATTGACCTGAAGTGATCTTCAATATACATAAGAAACCTGTATATATTACAAACAATTCTTTTTCTAGATTTTAGATTTGCCAGATTTAAGTTAAGAAAAATATAGTAAAGAAATGTTTGTGAAACTGAAACCAGGCTATGGTCTTATTATTATTATTATTATTATTATTATTATTATTATTATTAATGTTGATATGTTAAACAGAATGTAACTACGTTGTGTGTATATATGTTCTCTTGTTCACAAATGGTTAAAGAAACAAGGTTATCATTTAAACTATGCATTATGTTAGATAGTTTTATGTTTAATACATGTTATATAATCTTTGCAAAAGGGGAATAAAGATTGAATTATTTTGATTTATTTTTATTACTTATTTATTTATTTAGTTTAAATTCAGCGTGTTTTTGTTAATTACATTTTTCTCAATTTTTTTAACGCTGAATTCCATGGTGAATTTCGGCTTTTGATGTTTTTTCTTTTTGTCTTCAGGTATTTGTCTTGTTGTGCTGCTGGCTGTGTAACATACCATAATGTTTTAGCTATATGGTGTACATACATATTTTTTTTATTTTTATTAATTTGCATTATATATAACCGGTAAATTTCCTATCTGTGTGTGTTTTTGTCTTTTTTATATTTTGGGTGTTATGCTGCAGGCAGTGTGGTATACACGTGATATACAAATTGTGATTTTTGTAATTAATAGGTTCTTTTAAATTCATTCTTTTGTAATAAACCTTGTAACAGTGTGTCATCAGTTTTGGTTTTTCTGTCTCGATTACGTTTTTGTATATGCAAAACTGAAGGCTGGCCAATAAGATCGAAATGTCTGTTTTCGACGGAAATCACGGTACCGCTCAAACGGAAAAACGGAAGGAAAGTATTTAAAAAAAAAATTCAACGCGATTTTCAAATATGGACTATTTTAGAAATAACTTTCAATTTGTTGCGGTTTACTGGGTATAAACAAGATTTTGGAAGTGGCAATTCTCATAAATTGCTTCTTATATTTACAATATTAATAGTTGACATTTCTGGTTAGAATTTGCACAAGGTCAATTATTTTAGTATTCTTTCGCGACTTGACGAGAGGTTGACAGGTGATGCTAGTTTACTGAAATGTAAACATTATTCGTGTCAACAGTTTACATAAGAAAAAAATCAGCAATTGTAAATATAATTAAATAGACAGGAAAGTCAATGTTGTTGTTACAAATGCACACTTCAAAAAGTTTCGACGCTACCGTTGAAAATGTACCAATTTGGTGATATCACGCGTTTCAAACATATACTAATCCGGAAAAATTATAAAAGTCGATTCGCGTCAGCCATGAAGCTGGTTTAATAACAAATAAAAACTGCCATGATACGAAAGATTTTGATTTTTCATTTCCATTTAACATAGTACCCAACTACTTGCGAATGTCTCTTCTATCGAAGGGACCACTGCGGCTAGCCCTCAGTTGGTAGAGTGCCTCGCCTCCGTAAGTGGCAGGTCATGGGTTCCAACCCGACTTGTTCTGCCCAAGACTTGAAAGTGGAGGTAGTGCTGCTTCATTTTACCAGCCCCTCGGCATTAACAAAATGAAAGTCACGGTTCTTTTCGGTTGGGAACCTTAAAATAAACGAGGTTCCGTGTCACGATGAAGAATCTTGCTGTATAATGCTATTAGCGCTACGCACCAGCAAAATTCTGCACTTTTGCATATAGCTGGCGACGTCTCGATATAAGTGAAATGTTCTTGACTGTGACGTTCAACACCATAACTCAACTCAACTCAACTTTAAGTTGAAGTTTCAAAATAGACAATCTTCAAGGTAACACAGATCGGTCGTATTAGAATGTCAAAAAGTTTCAGTAATACGCGTGTTAAGTAAAATATCGTAACATTCTTATTGAAATTAAAAACATATGCTTTAGTATTTGTAGATTTTTTACCGTCCCGATCAATAAGGAGAGAATCCAAAAGAAAAATAAACTCACTCAAATCTTTTCTCCTCCTTTTAAAATTTTATTTTTGTCTTGAAGACGAAAAAAGATCATGACATACATGTAAATAATAATTTGCTTATGCTTTAAATCGTTTTTAATGAAGCATACAGGGGATAGGAAAATTTGGAGGGGGTATTGATAGGTAACATTAATTATCTCATGGCCATTCAAGCTTGAATTAAACATATAAACCATTAATTAACAACGTCTAGAACAACCCGTGTCAATCTGCTTATCAATTCATTCTTAGGGTTTGCAGAATTTCCAATTTAGCGTTTTCACTTAATTATAGCCTAACTTTCATTACTTATGTATGCATGAGAAGAGAAAATGGAAATTGGGATTTTTGAACATTCAAAGCGCCAGGGTGTTTTGTCTTTAAGGTATATTCTGAAAATCTATCAGTTCTGCATAATAAATCACCTTCTTAAAAAGTGTAATGTGTACGAAATATGTCTTTTTTTCAATAATGTATACAGTCTGTATTCTAATTTCTAGAACAAGGAGCGATAAGTTGACTTTTTTCAATCAGAAAAATACAAAATGGTGCCGCTTACGGATCACAGTGCCTCTCACCGCCTGGGTTCGAATCCCACTCGGTACAGATCCTAGTGTGAGAAAGTTTTGTCAATTTGCTTGCCGAAGGTCGGTGGTTTTCTCCGGGCACTCCGGTTTCCTCCACCATCCCAGAACTGACCGCCTCGAAATAAGTGAAAGATTTTTGACTGGGGCGTAAACACCATTACCCCACTCCACTCCACAAAATGGTGCATTTCAACAAAACATGACTGTATAGTTTTTTACAACCTTATCTAAGTAAAATTGATATGTATTATCTATTCATGTAACTATTTATTTATTTAATTATCTTTTTATTTAATCATATTTATTTAATTATATCCTTTATAATCCATTGGTTGAATACCACTACAGTTGCTTATTAGGTACACTGTTCGCTTCTTATGCGGGAGGTCGAGGGTTCGAACCACTGTCCGGGTCTGAGCAAAATTGATAGTGATTGTTCTTTTGTCAAGCACTCGGCAATTAGAAATGAAAGTCACAGCATCCTTCGGATGAGATCTTAAAAACCGATATCCCGTGTCACCGCAGGCGTGGCGCGTTAAAGACCCCCCCCCTGCACATTGTCTTAAACGCACTGCAAAGGTCAAAATTTCTGACATTTCATATATCGCTGGTGACGTCTCGATATAAGTGAAAAGTTTCTTGACTTGGACGTAAAACTTCATTCAATCTATCAATTAACCAATCAGTCATTGGTTAAATTTTCATGGTGCCTATCACCTCCTACATTCGAATCCCACTCTGGTGGGAAGATCTTAGTGTGAGAACGTTTATCAGTTTGTTCGTCAAGGGGGCGATGGTTTTCTCGGGAAACTTTGGTGTCCTCCACTGTTCTAGAACCGACTGTCTCAGTATAAGTAAAAATATTCATTGGGGCGTGAAACACCAGTATTGTTAACTTCTTCTAAATCTACACTGCTTGGAGCATCTAAGTATTTGAAGTGAGTAGTATTCTGTACTGTATTGAAGACTTTATCATCACTGTCTATATGAACAAGTTCAATCAAAACGTAGATCATTAGCTTCTAGTCGAAACAGACCGGTCGAAAGTTAAACAATAAGCCAACGATTTATTGCCGAAACGGTAGCTCATCTTGATCCCTCGTCAGCTATATCTCAGCGCCTCGTTAGCTATATTTTAGCCCCTCGTTAGCGATATCTCAGCCCCCTCGTTATCTATCTCGGCAGACTGTGCATAGTGCACATCTTGATATGTTTCTAAAGTGGCATCGCCATTAGTCGTGACAGAAAATATGGCGCCCTATGAGATTGAGGGGTCATAGTTAAGGCTACTACAGGAAGTTACGGCAAATGTTATTAATGGCAGAAGCGCGTGGTTTGGAGTACCGCAAATGTTTTCGACCTCTCATTAGCTAATGCCCGAGATTCTGTTACCGATGGCTCGAATGAGCTGCCCAAATGTTGACCGCCTGGCTGTTTGGGGACCGAGACATAGATAGCTTCTCGACCACTTGCTTTCCATGGCTCAACCCCTCCGCAGACGAGCCTCGGCTCCTTTTCGCTAGCTAAGTGTTTAACTTTCGACAGGTCTGTACTGTATTACATTTACGAGAAACCCTTTTAATTTTTTTTATTAAGAAGGTTTTGAAAAGTGTTTAATGTACTAATAAAAAAACCAATCAATTTAATTATTACCAATTTATTCAAACTAAGACGGTCCATGGCCAGGATGCATACAAATGTAATTTGTTGACAATGACATCTCTTCTTACGTTAACATGGCTTATCATGATGACGTGGATCGAGTTTCACAATTATTCACTCAACTCAGTGTACAATCAACTTAACTTTCCCTTTTTTTCCCGATCAATATTTTAAAAATTTTAAGCTGTATGAGTCAATGTTTTTTATTTTCATTTTTTTTTTTAAATTTTTTTTCAACAAATTTAAATCAAACACTGTGTAATGTCTTTAAAATTCACATTTAAATGTTCCCTAATTTGAGTTCAGTGTATACTCAATTGAGTGAATGATTTTAAAACTGGGGCTTGAACCACAATAACAATCATAACGGTTTGATCGGAGATGTTCATCTAATTAACCATTTTAGAATCATAAAAAATATTATTTACAATCTACAGCAAGCATTATAACCTTCCTTTACTAGCTGCTCCATTTTGATTTTGTGGACGAATTTTGTATTTTGCTAAAACTTTAAAAAAGACATTTTATCAGTATTTTGTTAAAACGAAAAATCGCTACCATTCTATTTATTCTCGGTTACCATAAAATTTATGTGTAGAAAAGAAAGATACGTGTAAGATTTTGGCTTCTGTGATTTTAGATGTTGCAAAAATCTGGCACACGAAAGATTTCATTGTACATTTCCAACAATATGTCACTTAGTACATCTATTTAGGTCGTAAATTAAACACTACGGAAGCTCATTTGATAGTGTTCGCTTCGTATGTGCGATGTTGGGATTCGAGTAAGTATTAAGATGAGTAATAGTGTTTAACGTTCCAGTCAATAATAATTCACTTATATCGAGACGTCGCCATCTATAAGCGAAAGTACAGAAATTTTAACTTCGTGTTGCGCTAATGGCATTATACAGCAGGGTTATTGTGACACGCCTACCGTGACCCGGGTCATCGTTTATTTTAAGTTCCTATCCGAAAGAACCGTGACTTCATTTTTTAATGCCGATTGCTTGGCGAAAGTTAGAATTCAACCCCCAAAAAGATCTGACAAAGACTTTAATATAGGTATTAATTGTTCTTTTGCCAAGCACTCGGCATTCTGAAATAAAAGGTCCGTCGGATGAAACCTTAAAAACCAATTCCCTTGTGTCACAGTAGGCATGGCACGCTAAAACTTTCCCTGCAGGTTGGCCTTGGCGCACTGCAAATATCAAAATTTCTGGCTAACCTATAGCTGGTTACGTCTTGATATAAGTGAATACACTGTACCAAATCAAGGGAATTCCAACGTAAACATATCGAAATTCACAATCATACGAAAGGTGTGCTGTGCAAACCACAATGCAATATGTTGCCAAAGACATCACTTCCACATGTAAAACGTACATGTAAAACTCGCGTATCATTCAAAATATTTTTTACAAAAATGAGTCACATTACCAAGGGACATCCGTAATTGCCGGTTAACGAATGACAGCGCCTTTCACTGCCTAGATTTGAAACTCACTCATACAGGTTCTAGGGTAAGGAAGTTTGTCAGTTTGCTTGCCGAAGATCGGTAGTTTTCTCTGGACATTCCGGTTTCTTCTACTATCCCAAAACTTTTGTGCATACAAATTTTATTTGTTAGCAACGACATCGCTTCCTACGTTTACACGGCTCATGAATTTTAAACTAACATATAGCGGTAATTATTATCTCTGTACTCAAATATCCATTTGGTGAAAGTTTTTTTTCATTAATGGTCATTTTATGTAAATTTATTGATTTATTTATTGATTTATTGATTTATTTATTTATTTAACGTCCCAGTCAAGAATATTTCACTTATTTCAAGACATCACTAGCTATAGCTGAAGTGGCAAATATTTTGACCTTTACTGTGCGCTCAGGACAAGGTGCAGAGAGGCCTAGGATTCTTAAGCGTGCCACGCCTACCGTGACACGTGGCATCGGTTTTTAAGGTCATCTCCGAAGAACCCCGTTAATTTCATTTCTATATGTTAAGTGCTTTGCGACAGAACAGTCACAATTTATTTCAAGTCTGGTATTTGGCGTTTGATGACATTTCAAACAGGTGTCACCGAATTTTGCAAGTAAAGTTAAATTTTAAAAGTTTGGTATCAATCGCTTAAATGAGATGACAATATTACAGTTGCTCAGTTGGTAGAGTCCTCGGTTTGTATGTTGGAGGTCGGGGGCTCGAACCCCTGCTTGGTCTAAACAGTATTCGTGGATAAAATCCCTTGACACTTTATCACATAATATTAATGCACCTTATCAGGACAAATATCGACAATTTTAAGGTATTTAATCATTAATATCAAATAAGATGTAAATCTACATTTTACTTTTAACCAAAAAAAAAAAAATCATGTGCTAAGTAGTTAACCCCGTGTTGCATTACCTTTTGTTATGATTTATATATATATATATATATATATATATATATATATATATATATATAATAGAGAGAGAGAGAGTGTGTGTGTGTGTGTGTGTGTGTGTGTGTGTGTGTGTGTGTGTGTGTGACTTGACGCATAACTGACATCGAACAATGCGACTAAACTAAAAAAATATACTCATGTATATTGACAAAATATTTTTATTGAAACCATAAACGGTAATATATTGCATAACTATACCAAGGCAGATAATTATTATATTTCTTACTGCTCTATCTTCATGTGTTGCGTTGTTTCATGTTCTCGGTTGAGCTGGCGGTTAACAAGAGCTTGTTTTAGCTGATTTTTTTTTACTTTAAATTGAGATGAGATAAGAATAACAAAACGCGTTATCTATATCAATGTATGTGAGCTACCCCCAATAAATAGATTATATAAATATAGATATATCTAGGTCAGGTACATGCATTTAAGTGCAATATCGAAGGTACACATCAATAACGAGGGACTCCGAAGTGCAACATGTCTACTGGGCGTATTTGGACAAAGGTAACAATTACTAAAATAGCCGCTGAAAACAAGTTCATTTAATGAGGGTTAACAAACTTTTGTGTAAATTTTGTTCAATTTAATTGGAAAAAATACTTCTCGAACAATAAGGAAGGCGTCAGTACTGAACTTGATTGATATATTTAAACATGAAATAGAGAAATGGCTACGTCACAAACAGAAGGTATATCAACTACTACGTGTCCTTTTTGTCTTGAAGAATTTAAAACACCAAAATATCTTCCATGTCTTCATAGCTTCTGTGAATCGTGTTTAAACTCGTACATTATTTCTGCTCTCAAAAGTGAAAGAAGAAGCAAAAGTGGACAAAAAGAATTCTATTGTCCTGTTTGTAGAGAGATGGTTACGCCCCCAGTTCTATCTGTAAAACACCAAGAATGGGCTCAACAATTTCCATCGAATCATTTATTAGTAGCACTGATGGATCAAAATAAGCTGAAAGCTAAAGTTAAACTGTGTGATCCATGTAAGGCAATTGATGACGTCCCTGCAGTTTCCTGGTGTGTAGATTGCAATGAAGCCATGTGTCAAAATTGTACTTCTGTCCACAAGAGACAGAAAATGTCGAGAGATCATGTTTTAAAAAATATAGATGAAATGCAAACCATACCAGTGGTTACGTCCCTTCAAATGTGTGAAAATCATAAAGGGAAGAGTGTCGAGGCGTTTTGCAGTGACCATAACCAGCCATGCTGTGCGACCTGTGTGGCCATTCATCATCGTAAGTGTGATCACGTGACAACGCTTGAAGAGGCAGCCAGAGGAATTCTAAAATCCAAAGTTCTATCTGAACTTTTACAAAGATTGAAAGATACCAGTACCATGAATCAGGCCCTAATAAAGGACAAAAGGGAGAATATCAAAGCGTTGGAGGATCAAAAGGACCGTATTGAGAAAGAACTACAGAATGCCAGACAAAGAGTCATAGAAAACTTCGATAAACAACATTCGACGTTTATGAGAACGTTTTCACAAAAACACAACACCAAGATACAGGAAATGACAGTCTCTATCAAGGAGATAGAGAATAGGGACAAAGCCATTCAGAATTGTACCAACTTGATAGAAGTATGCATGACACGCTCTAGTGAGACTCACGTTTTTCTTAAAATGAAGAAAGTAATTGAAAAAGAAGAAGAACAAATAAAGGCATTGGAACAAATACAAACTAAACATAAAAGAATAGACTACGATTTTAAGATGGATAAAGATTTAGATAAGCTGGTTAACGACTTTAAAACCGTTGGAGAAGTAGACATTGTAGAGCATTCAAAATCATGTACCAAGTCTTACCCTAGGATGAACGGCGGAACAATCCTCAAAGAGTGCTTACCTAAATTGGTTACCTCGTTCTCTGTGAAGGAAAAATGTGGAGTTGATACTTGTGTGTATGGGATGTGTTGTATGCCGGATAACAAATTACTTTTACCACTATATAATGGTAACAAATTAGCAGTTGTTAATGCAAATGGTGATCCTATTAAACAGATAAACGTCAAATCAAGAATGTTTGACGTTACTGTACTAGATTCAAACACAGAGGTGTCGACACATGATGGTCATAGCACGACAATGTCCTTTATCAACACTCAAACACTAACAGTAAATAAAACAATAGATCTAGGTGTCATCTGTTATGCAATTACTTGCAGTGATAACGAACTTTACATCTGTTGTTATAACAAACTTATGATTCTGGATAACCATGGAAACAAACAAGATGAAATCAGTACAAACGGGTATATATATGGTATCGCTATTGTAAAGCAGGGAGAGAAAAAGATTGTTTACACCAGTTACAATACAAATACTTGTCACTTTCTGAGATCCAGTGATCTGCAAGAAATTCGCAGATTTACACATCTTGAGTTAAAAGATCCGTATGGTGTAACATCAGACAGAGAGGGGAATGTTTATATCGCTGGGTGTAGATCGGGGAATGTTTTACAGGTGTCGTCTGATGCGATCCTTATACGTGTTTTACTTAGTGGATTATCTAATCCTTATGTAATTTTGTTTGATGATAATCGCGACATGCTATTTGTATCTTGTGGCTCGTCTGTAAATATCAACATTTACAAGATGATAAAACAATAAACAAACATAAATGAGCAGAGATGTTACAAACACTACTGAATGTTATTAGCTTTACTGGTTGGACATATGAAACACCGCAGTAGGCTATCAATATAAGGTGAACACAGGCATATACTAATGATATCTGTACTTTTTCACAAACAATAAACATTATGAGAAGTACTATCTCGATGTATGGTTTCCAAACACTTTTTATTCGATTACCCGGTATTAAATCAATACTTCGTGGTGGAATGGATACGGTTGATTTGTTCCATTTTTCGATGTCAGTGCACGACGGATACACGTGTGCGCGTGTGTTTGTTTAACATTCATACTGGAACATTGGAAATTGTGATGAAAAACTCGGAAAGTCAAGCCTGTACACTGTCTAAAAATTCTTCTTGTATAAGTGCTAGGTATCATATCAATCCTTGATGGTAAAATTGCTACAGCAGACGGACTGCGTGTGAGTTGTTCAAATATTTTGAGTGTTCGATAATAAATCAATACTTGGTGGTAATGTGATTACATCGGACCATCCGCATGTGAGGTGTCCAAACTTTTTTTTATTCGGTATCATATCAATACTTGATGATAAATTGTATATATTTTTTTGATTTACTCTGCTATGTCAGTGCTTAATGATGTGTGTGCGTGCGTACATGTACGTACGCGTGTGTGCGTTCGTGTGTGCTTGTGTGTTATTTTATCCTTATCCATGACCAATGAAAAATCATGGTGAAAGTCAAATTCTGTGTAATATCCAAAATACAGATTTGTAACTGTTATAAAATACTGATAATTTTCATTTTTAATTTGAGTCTGTTTAAAAAGTTGGTTTCTTATGTTCTAATTTTCTTAAATGTCAATCAACTATTATTATTATTATTATTATTATCATTATTATTATTATTATTATTATTATTATTATATGTTGTTCCATCTCTCTATTCGTGTGTGTGTGTGTGTGTGTGTGTGTGTGTGTGTGTGTGTGAAGCATGTTATTACAGCAGATAGTTTATGTCAATGATAAATCTTATTTTTGTCACATATATTTTTTATCTCCGAGTACACACACTAGTTCAATATTTATCACCTTGTGATCTTCATGTTTGTGTTTGTAAAAAATATGTTAATTACAGCCAACGGTTTGTAAAACACACAACCACTGACATAAGGCACCATTTTTGTGTTAAAGAGAGAGAGAGAGAGAGAGAGAGAGAGAGAGAGAGAGAGAGAGAGAGAGAGAGAGAGAAATTCGGGTTTTACATCCAAGTCCAGTTTTTTTTTGTTTTTTTTTTTTTTATTGGGGGGGGGGGGCATAACTATATACAAATGTTATTAATCTGAAGTGATATTCATTATAACATAAGAGTTCTGTATATTGTAAGCTAATGACAATTTTTTCTAGATTTTTAAATTTGCCAGATTTAAATTAAGAAAAATGTTAATAAAGAACCTGACTACGGTCTTATTATTATTATTATTATTATTATTATTATTATTATTATTATTATTATTATATGTTAATATGTTAAACAGTATAGAATTATGCTGTATGTATATATATATATATATATATATATATATATATATATATATATATATATATATATATATATATATATATGTTCTCTTGTTCACAAAACGTTTAATAACAATTTAAACTATGCATTACGTATTGATACCTTTATGTTAAATTACACGTTATATAATCTTCGCAAAAGGGGAATAAATATTGGATTATTATTATTTTTATTTATTTATTTATTTATTTATTTATTTATTTATTTATTTATTATACCCTATTGATTTTACTGATTTATTTATTTATTTATTTATTTATTTATTTATTATTTATTAATTTATTTTAGATTCAACGTGTTTTTTGTAAATTACAGTTTTTTAAAATTTTTTATCGCTGTATTTGTTGTTAACTCTTTCTGGCCTTAGATATTTTTTCTATTTGTCTTCATGTGTTTGTAATGTTGAGCTGCTGGCTGTGTAACATACATGTGTTGGCAGTGTGTTCCCAAAACGCCTACTGGACAAAAACAACATCTAATTAGACCTAATTTAAAGGCCTCATAATCCCCAAACTTGATAAGATATTTTATAGTCCAGTAGGCGTTTTGGGAATTAACCGTGTTGGCTATATGTTGTAAATAGATATTTTCAATATTATTAATTTGCATTATATGTAACCGGTAGGTTTTCTGTTGTCTTTTGATATTTGGGGTGTTACACTGCAGACAGTGTGGTATACAGGTGATTTACAAAATTGATTGTGATTTTTGTAATTAATAGGTTCTTTTAAATCCATTCCTTTGTAATAAACCTTGTAACAGTGTGTCATCCGATTTGGCTTTTTGTTTTGATAACGTGTTTGCAAAACTGCAGGCTGACCAATTCGACTTTCCGTTTTCGACGAATATGTACCGTTCAAACGGAAAAACGGACGAAAAATATTATTTAAAAAAAAACTCAATTCAACTGGATTTTCCCATTTTAACTATAATTATTTAGCAGAAAGGCAATGTTGCTTGTTAAAAATGTAGTTAAGTGTACAAACCAGTCTTGCGTGTTGAAAATGTACCAATTTGGTGATATCACGCGTTAAACATACACCAATCCGAAAAGAAATAGTAAAAGTGATTGGTCAGCTACGGAAGCGTATTGCTGCCAACTAAAAAAAATATAAAGTCGTACCTACGACATTATTAGTGTGTTTGTGTTTGTGAAAAATATGTTAATTACAGCCAACAGTTTGTAAACCACACAACCACTGACATAAGGCACCATATACGTGTTAAAGATGACAAAGAACCAGGGATTTGATTTTATTTGATTCAACGGGGTTTTTAGTCCCAGTCAAGAATATTTCACTTACATCGAGACGTCAACAGCTATAGGTGGAGAGACATAAACTTTGACCTTCGCAATGCACTTAGGGCAATATGCAGGGAGGGTACTTTAACGTGCCACGGCTGTTGTGACACGGGGCATCGGTTTTTCAGGTCTCCTCCGAAAGACCCCACTCATTCCTAAAAGACGAGTGCTTGGCAAAAAAAAAGTCACTACCAACTTTCAATGTGTTTTTTTTGTAAACAGATTTTTTTTTTTCAATTTTCTATCGCAGTATTTGTTGACTCTTTCTGGCCTTTGATGTTTTTCTCTTTGTCTTTGTCTTTACGTACATGTATTTGTCTTGTTGTGCTGCTGGCTATGTAACATACATGTGTTTGATATGTTGTACATAGATATTTTCAATATTATTAAATTGCATTATATATAACCAGTATGTTTCCTGGCTATTTGTGTTTTTGTCTTTTCATATTTCGGGTGTTACGTTGCAGGCAGTGTGATAAACACGTGACTTATAAATTGTGATTGTTATAATTAACATATTCCTTTAATTTCGTTTCTTATACTAAACCCTGTAACACTATGTCATCAGTTTCGGTTTTTTGTCTGGATTACGTTTTTTTATATGCAAAACTGAAATTTGGCCAATAAGATGAAAATGTCTGTTTTCGACGGAAATCACAATACCGCTCAAATGGAAAAAAACGGACGGAAATATATATATTTTTAAAAAACCTGATTTCAACGGGATTTTCCAATTTTGACTATAATTACATAGCAGAAAGGCAATGTTGCTTGTTACAAATGCACCTACAAAGCAGTTTCGCGAGTTGAAAATGTACAATTTTGTTGATATCACGCGTCAAACATGTACTAATCCGGAAAAATTAATAAAAGTGATCGGTCAGCCTGAAGCTGTTAATAACAAAAAAAACTTCCATGATACGAAAGATTTTAATTTTTCATTTGCATTAAACATAATTCCAAACTGCGGCGAAGGTCTCCTCTACCGTGGGACCACTGCGGTAGCTCAGTTGGTAAAGTATTCGCTCCGTAAGTGGCAGGTCATGGGTTCGAACCCCGAATTGGTCTGACACAAGACTTGAAAGTGGGTAGTGACTGTTCATTTAACAAGCACTCGGTATTACAAAATGAAAGTCACGGCTCTTTCGGTTGAGAACTTAAAATAAACGAGGTTCCGTGTCACGATGAAGAATCCTGCTGTATAATGCTATTAGCGCCACACACCAGCAAAATTTCTGCACTTTTGGCTATAGCTGACAATGTCTCGATATAAGTGAAATATTCTTGACTGTGACGTTAAACACGATAACTCAACTCAACTCAACTTTAAGTTGAAGTTTCAAAATAGACAAATCTTCAAAGTAACACAGATCGGTCGAATTAGAATGTCAAAAAGTTTCAGTAATCCCTCCAAATTTTCCTAACGCCTGTATGTTTCATTAAAAACGATTTAAGCATAAGCAAATTATTATTTACATGTATGTCATGATCTTTTTTCTACGGAAGTGTATTGCTTCCAACTAAAAAAAAATTAAGTCGTACGTACGGCATACTAAGTCGTACGTACGAAATACTTTGTCGTACTACGAGATAATAAGTCGTACGTACGAAATACTATATCGTACGTACGACATACTAAGTCGTACGTACGAAATACTAAGTCGTACGTACGACTTAGTATCTCGTACGTACGACTTAATATCTCGTACGTACTTCACACCACCTTTTAAGATCCATATCGAAGATAATTAACGGATTTAAAAATGATATTTAAACTTTTATATCGCTTAATTAATTACTAAAGAGATTAAAGTAGAGTATTTCTTCCGTTTCGTAGCAACGAAATATAATACTGAAACGTTTGCGTTCCTTCACAAGTAAACCAAGGTTCGAAAAAGGCCAAACATTTTAATGGCCAGGTTGCCTTTTTTAAGCTTTGCTGAATTTCTGTAAAGTGTAGGAAAATTTGGGAAAAATATCAAACTAATTTCCAATATATATTGGAACAATCTGTGTGAAGTTGTGATTTTCTGGTGAAAAATGTAGGAGGAGTTGATTTCAAATTTAAGGTGCCCTCTTTTCCAAGTGAATGCCAACCCATCAGACCAACATTCACCATATCATAAGCATGATTTCACTATGTGCAACCCGAATAATAAACATAAAGAAAAGACAAATAAATACAAGACCAATGTTGAGAACAACATCAGTGCACTCACCTACAAAGTTTTAATTTACTTTCGAGAAAACCCCAGGTATTTGACTCAATACTTTTAACTGAAAAAGTTTGAGATAAATCGGACAAACCATGAATCTCTATCAATGTACTTAAATAAAATAGTTATAAACCTGACCTAAACCTTTCACCTAGTGACCTAGTTGCAATCCCATGCAGTGCCTCGCCAAAAAGAATACGTTTACAAAGTTTGAGATCAATCGGTCAAACCGTGCTTTTTTAAATTCAAGGACACGAATTTCTGTTGGTTGTAACAGTGACAGTGACCTTTGACTTGGTGACAGGTTTGCAGTCCTATGCAATATCCTGCCAAAAGGAATAAGTTGCCTAAGTGTGAGATCAATCGGACAAACAGTTGGTCTTTACATGCACGATAACTAAATTTCTATTAATATTAACTGTGACAGTGACCTCAGACCTACGACGGGCGGACTGAACCGACAGAACCAATATGCACCACCTCTATCACAGGTGGATGCATAATGAAAAATTTGATCAAGCTCTGCTATTTAACCAGAATTAAACACTGGAACACTAGGAATAAAAAAAATTTAGAGAGAGAGAGAGAGAGAGAGAGAGAGAGAGAGAGAGAGAGAGAGATTGAATATTTGCATTTTTATTCACTTCACAAAGTACAACATCCGAAAGAGCAGTTGTTCGGATTTCTAAGGAATAAGAACACGGATAGTTACTCACTCGCAGGCATGTTTAATAAACTGATGTTTTCTAGATAAAGATCGGAAGCCGAGCGGACGAAAAGGTGCCGAGCAGCCGAAAAAGTGCCAAGCAGTCAAAAAGTGGCCGAAAAACAGCCGAGCGATGGACAGTAGCTGCCGAAAAGTGCCGAGCTGTTGATTACTATTGGCAGAGACATAACTGCCGAGGGGCCGAGACGAGCTGCCGAGTCGGCACTAATTCGGCGATAAAGTGTTTAACTTTCGACAGGCCTGTACTGTAGTATATCGTACGTACGACATAGTATCTCTGAGTACGACTTAGTATGTCGTACGTACGACTTATTATGTCGTACGTGCGACTTAGTATCTCGTACGTACGACTTAGTATCTCGTACGTACGACTTAATATATCGTACGTACGACTAAGTATGTCGTACGTACGACTTTATATTTTTTTTTAGTTGGCAGCAATACGCTTCCGTATTTTTCGTCTTCACGACAAAAATAAAATTTTAAAAGGAGGAGAAAAGATTTGAGTGAGTTTATTTTTCTTTTGGATTCTCTCCTTATTGATCGGGACAGTTAACATCTACACGTACGAAAACATATTTATTTTATTTCAAAAAGAATGTAACGATATTTTTCTTAACACGTGTGGTATTGATAGGTAACATTAATTGTTTCATGACCATTCAGGCTTGAATTAACCATACAAACCATTAATTAACAGCGTCTAGAACAACCCCGTGTCAATCTGCTTATCAAGTCATTCTTAGGGTTTGCAGAATTTTTACAACGTAGCGTTTTCAACTTAACTATAGCCTAACTTTCATTACTTATGTATGCATGACAAGAGAAAATGGAAATGGGGATTTTTTAACATTTGAACATTCAAAGCGCCAGGGTGTTTTTTCTTAATGGTATATTCTGAACATCTATCATTTCTGCATAATAAAATCACGTTCTTAAAAAGTGTAATGTGTGCGAAATGTGTTCTTTTTTCAATAATGTATACACTTTATATTCTAATTTCTAGAACAAGGAGCGATAACTTGACTTTTTTCAATCAGAAAAATACAAAATGGTGCCGCTTACGGATCACAGTGCCTCTCACCGCCTGGGTTCGAATCCCACTCGGGAAAGATCCTAGTGTGAGAAAGTTTTTCAGTTCGCTTGCCGAAAGTCGGTGGTTTTCTCCGGGCACTCTGGTTTCCTCCACCATCCCAGAACTGACCGCCTCGAAACAAGTGAAAGATTCTTGACTGGGGCGTAAAACACCATTACTCCACTCCACTCCACAAAATGGTGCATTTCAACAAAACATGACTTTATAGATTTTACTACCTTATCTAAGTAAAATTGATATGTATTATCTATTCGTGTAATTATTTATTTATTTTATTATCTTTTTATTTAATCATATTTATTTAATTATATCCTTTATAACCCATTGGTTGAATACCACTACAGTAGTTCAGTAGGTATAGTGTTCGCTTCGTATGCGGGAGGTCGAGGGTTCGAACCACTGCCCGGGTCTGAGCAAAATTGGTAGTGATTGTTCTTTTGTCAAGCACTCGGCATTTAGAAATGAAAGTTACAGGATCCTTTGGATGAGACCCTAAATACCGATGTCCCGTGTAACGGCAGGCGTGGCGCATTAAAGAACGCTCCCTGCACATTGTCTTAAACGCACTAAAGGTCAAAGTTTCTGACATTTCATATATAGCTGGTGACGTCTCGATATAAGTGAAATGTTCTTGACTTGGACGTAAAACTTCATTTAATCAATCAATTAATCAATCAATCAATCAGCTATTGGTTAAAATATCATGGTTTGAGAAAGTTTGTCAGTTTGCATGTCGAGGGTCGATGGTTTTCTCAGGAAACTTTGGTTTCCTCCACTATTCTAGAACTAAACCGCTGGGGACGTCTAGGTATTTGAAGTGAGTAGCATTCTGTGTTTTTTAAATGACTGTCTAAATGAACAAATCCAATCAATCCGTAGATTATTAGGTTCTAGTTGAAGCAGACCGGTCGAAAGTTAAACACTAAGCTACAGTACAGGCCTGTCGAAAGTTAAACACTTTAGTGCCGAATTAGTGCCGACTCGGCAGCTCGTCTCGGCCCCTCGGCAGTTATGTCTCGGCCAATAGTAATCATCAGCTAGGCACCTTTTCGGCAGCTACTGTCCATCGCTCGGCTGTTTTTCGGCCACTTTTTGACTGCTCGGCACTTTTTCGGCTGCTCGGCACCTTTTCGGCCGCTCGGTTCCTTGGCTCTTTTTCGGCCACTCGACCCCTCGATTGTTATCTAGAAAACTTTAGTTCATTAAAACATTCTGCAGTTACGCGTATATCAGTAGGAAAATTAGTAGAGAAGATAATATTTATATTTCAACTGTGTCAGTGAACAAGTTTCTGCAGCGTTTTAGACGACTTTTTTCTAAATCAAAAGTTTGATGACAGGTGTTGGAGCCTGGCCGATCTCGGAGACAATGTGTCTAAATAAAACTCCGTTTGTTCGACATTCTTTTGTCTTGGTACTGAGAAGGTTTTGAACGTCGTGTATTGAAGGCAGGTATTTGATGATGACGGGATTAATAGATTAGGATTATGACACCTGATGTTTACCTGTATAGGTACATTTAATGACTATAATGGAATGTAAAAGATTTATGCAATTCTGGGAAAAAATAACATATCTATTTTTCCGTCGTCCATATATTAAATGGTATTTATTTATTTATTTATTTTATCGTGTCTTATTAGTTTATTTATTTATTTATTTATTTATCTATTTATTTATTTATTTATTATTATTATTTCTATTATTTTTATTTTTAAATCTATTATTATTATTATTTAATTTATCTAATTTGCGCTGATATTCCTTATCATTAACGAATGATATATTTTGTTATTATTATTATATATACATATATATTATATTATTAATCTCTCTCAGATGTTAATTGCTGAAAAAAATCACATATGTATCTTTTCCACCATCCGTTTATTTAATGGTTTTATTTATTTATTTATTTATTTATTTATTTATTTATTTATTTATTTATTTCTTTATTTTATTTTATTTTATAATTATTATTAATTTATTTAAGAATTGACTGTCATTTTTTCCTGGGTTATCAAGGAATGAACCAGATTTTAAAGCTAGCAAATCTGATGAACTGCGAAGCAGTTCATTTTAGATTTGCTAGTTTTAAAATCTGGTTCATTCCTTGATAACCCAGGAAAAAATGACAGTCAATTCTTATATTTACAATTTATTCTTTCTCTACGAGAGCAAAATTGCAAATTCCGTTGAATGAAATAAATTCCAATGTTTTGAAAAAGAATTTCTAACGGCGGACGTGACCTAGACAGGGAACAGCTTGTTCAGAAACATTAAGCCCCGCCCATTTGACGTCATGTCTGGAAGAAACAAAATAGGTCATCAGTTTTGGATAATATTTGAAACAAAATTTTATTTCAGTCATTGACAAAAAATTACATATTCATATTTATGGTCAAGTTACAGTTATTAAAGGTAGAACTTGTTAAAAAACCAGACTTAATAGACAATAGAGTGCTCGACATCTGGACTTGCGGATTGGTATTCGACTCGGGAGTGCACAGGCTCGATGATGAAGCGGGTATCAGACTGAAGTGATTGTCATTTGGAATGGATGTGACATCATTACCAGATGCCGTTGCAGACAAAATGGAACTCAACACATGCTTTTGAGAAGTGGAGCAGTCACGAGAGTATGACCTGACAGATGATTCATTTCTATGACCAGACATATACATAATTTGGCGGGTTTCTATACCCGCATCACTCATCGCCTGGATAGTAGTTGCACGAAGACAATGTGCTGTGTACCGCTTTGAACAACCCGCTAGTTTACACAAATCTGGAAGAAAGTTTGTGAATGTGGTTTTTCCAAGTGAAGATTTTGTGTACCAAGTGTCGCATAAATTTGGATATTCTTTAGCTGGCGGCGATATTTTGTTAAACAGATGCGAGGCATTCTCGTCAGTTTTATTTATAAAAAATTTAAGCAGCTTTATCGGACATGTTTCTGTACCAGTGGCGTACATACGTTTATCAGGATTTGCCTCATCGGAATTAATACCACCCTGATAATTTTTTTGCCTTGTTTCGTGTGTCAGCGTTGCAAATTCATGACCATTCTCGTCTGTTTGAAACTGAAATGCGTTTCTTGTTAACTGATGGTGCCATTCCAAACCACGTGTCACAAAATGGATAGAGAGAATGTACCAAACACACAGCCGGAGGGTAATTGGATCAGTATAAGCTTTAGACAAGTAAGCAGATATTTTTTGTAAATCATTCTTGGTTATGATCTCTTTATGTTGTGTAGGACGAGATGAACCCGAAGTAATTCTGTCTTTCAACAATCCATTCAAAGTGTTATTTGTGTGTTTGAATTCTTTATCGTGCACAATGTCGATGTCCCTTTTGATATCGGAAACATGCCTATTTATTGCCGAGCGGATATTTTTCAGAGTGTTTTTGTGATACACGTCAAATTTATTGTTTTTCTCATGGGGGGTTGCTTCACAATAAAACTTTTTAAGTTTTTCTGCGAGTTCATTTGGAGGTACAGTTGTCAAATCCAGTGGATATCCATAATTTTCCATGTGCCAATCTGTAAAGAAAAAGAGGACATAAGTGCTACCTATGATGGAAATGATTTGACAGGTTAGTTTAATAAAACAATAGCTGCATTTTATTGACATTGTTGCGTAGCATAAATTTCAACGAAAGGCTGCAACACTCGTTCAATTTTATTTTTAACAGGATAATGGTAACTTTTGTCGTTTTTCCCCACTAGCTTTTTTTTTTTTTTTTTTTTTTTTTTTTTTTTTTTTTTTTAATTCCCGCTAATTTATTTTATTTATTGTTTTCCCACCTATTTATGTATTGGATATTTATTTATTTATTTGATAGACTGAAAATTTATGTATTCTTCACCTTGTAATATTTTTGTTCCCCATTTGGTGTTTTTCTTCGTTGCTATACTTTGATTCATTCCCTCAAGTTCCTTAATCTTTTCAGCGGTTACCACCTTAAACCTCTTTTTTGGTGGCTCTACGGATGTTTGTATGGCTGGCAGTTCCGGGGGTGGTAGACCGGGATCATCCGACTTTAGCAGATCTGTAACCATTTGATTATTTGACATCGCAGAACTTGCAGAAAAATCTGGCCCTGTTTCTATCATTAATGCATCAAAATCGGGGTCTGTGAAATTTAGTATATCTTGCAGAAATTCATCTGATGTTTCGATAATAAAGTTTCCATAACAATCAGGCTCCATGATGGACAGAAGGAATGAAAAATTTGCAGACGACAAATCTGGTATTTTAATTCTTACAATGTTTTTTAAAAACATAAGTAACACAATAACAATGTTTTTATTAATTTTTTATTTTTTGAAAAAATATTTATTTTGCTATATCGTGAAAAAACTTGAAAAGGAAATATCGAAGTCTGTACGTGGTTTTGTGAGATAAAAACAGATAGCTAAAAATAGGTCAGTTAGGGAAAAACCAGAATTGGTATTCATGCGCGATGTGAAAAATCGATGTTTATGCGAATAATGAAAACAAAAATCAAACTGGGTTCAACGTAGAAATTATTTTTCTATTGTAAATATTTAAGAATTGACTGTCATTTTTTCCTGGGTTATCAAGGAATGAACCAGATTTTAAAACTAACAAATCTGATGAACTGTGAAGCAGTTCATTTTAGATTTGCTAGTTTTAAAATCTGGTTCATTCCTTGATAACCCAGGAAAAAATGACAGTCAATTCTTATATTTACAATATTTTTCCTAACATTCTTTTTACAAACTTCTCGATTGCGTCATACAAATAAGAAAGAAAAACCGGTATATACCGAATCTGTCGGCAATGTAAACATTCTGGGAACAGCCAATATGTCAATCAAAATAATTCCCGCCTTCTCACTGATTGTGTGACGTAATAGACGGTTTAAAAAATAGTACGCTGGAAACAAAAGAATATTTCATACAATTTTATTCGAATAGACAAACAAAGTTACAAATTCATATTGATTGTTAAATTACAGCTATTAAACGTTGAATTTGTCAAAAATCCCGTTTGTATGGATGACAGGGTATTGGAAACATCAATGCGCGTCGTTTTGTTGGACTGTGTTGTGCACAGGTCCGAGCATGGAACCATCACGTGATTATCAGTTGCTGTTAGAGAAGAAGAAGCATGGTCAGAGGCAGAGGGAATTACGGCACTAGTATTACCAGTGACAGTTGATGAAAGAAGCGAACTTAAAGCATGTTTTTGAATGGTCGAACAGTCGCGAGAGTAGCTCCTGACAGAAGCCTCATTCCGATTCCATAACCGCTCATAAACATTATCTGTCTGGTCTCAACACCGGTATCGCTCATAGCTTGTATGGTAGTGGCCCGCAAGCAGTGTGCCATGTAGCGTTTAGAACACCCTGACGATGGAAATATTTTTAAGTATACAATAAAAATCGAAACAAATTTTTTATTTATTTATTTATTTAAAATTCAATATTTTTTTTCTTTCATTTTCAATGTATATTTAATTAAATAACACTATAAAATGTGATGGCTTCAATGTTAAAAATAGATTGATAAAGTAGGTCACGGGAATTGCCTAATGTTCTAGATTTTCTACAATGAGTTCAAGGAATTCAATAGGTGTTGTAAACATTTTTTATTTTTTGAAAAAATATTTATTTTGCTATAACGTGAAAAAAAACTTGAAAAAAGAAGGAAATATCGAAGTATGTACGTGGTTTTGTGAGATAAAAACAGATAGCTAAAAATAGGTCAGTTAGGGAAAAACCAGAAATAGTATTCATGCGCGATGTGAAAAACCGATGTTTATGCGAATAATGAAAACAAAAATCAAACAGGGTTCAACGTAGAAATTATTTTTCTATTGTAAATATTTATTATTGTTATTTTTCTCAAGTCTTTATCATTACCGATTGATATATTTTATTATTTTTATATATACAGTTAAACATTAATCTCTCAGATGTTAATTGTTAGACCACTCGTTAGCAAGTTGCCGAGACTCGGCTACTGAGAGGTCAAATGAACTGCCAAGTCGTCGACAGTTTAAAGAGCCGAGGAGCCGAATGAGTTGCCGAGACTCGGCTACCGAGTGGCCGAGCTGTGGACGAATCGTCAGCAAATCTTGATCCCTCGTCAGCTATATCTCAGCCCCTCGTAAGCTATATCTTAGCCCCTCATTAGCTATAAATTAGCCCCTCGGTAGCTATTTCTAAGCCCCTCGTAAGCTATATCTCGGCAGACTGTACATAGTGAACAACTGGATTTGTTTCTACAGTAGCATCGTCAATAGTCGTGACAGAAAATATGGCGTCCTATGAGATTGAGGGGTCATAGTTCATAGCGAAGGCTGCTGTAGGAAGATGTTATTAATAATGGCAGAAGTGTGGGGTTTGGAGTATCGTAAATGTTTTCTACCCGCTTCATTAGCTAATGGCCGAGACTCGGCTACCGATGACCCAAATGAGCAAACGAGCTGTTGACAGCCTTGGCTGTCAAGGGACAAGGCTATCAAGATCAAGGGAACGAGACATAAATAGCTTCTCGACCAATAGCTACCCATGACTCAGTCCCTCAGCAGCCGAGCCTCGGCTCCTTTTCGTGACTAAGTGTTTAACTTTCGACAGGTCTGTATTGTATATTTCTGTTGAGCTCATTTACAAGAAACTTTTTTCTCTTTAATTTTTAATTCAGAAGGTTCTGAAGAGTGGGTGATGTACTAGAAAAAGAACAATCAATTAAATAATTACCACTTTGTTTAAAACTAGACGGTGCACGTAAATGTAATTTGTTTACAATGAAATCTCTTCTTACGTTAAACGGCTCACCATGATGACTAGGACCGAGTTCACAATCATTCACTCAACTCAGTGTACACTCAACTCAAATATTCCCATTTTATTCCTATCAATATTTTAAAAATTCTAAGTTCTATAAGCCAATGTTTTTGTTTTTTTTTTTTTTTTTTTTTTTTTTTTTTTTTTTTTTTTTAATTTTTTTTTTTTTTTTTGTTTTTTTTTTTTTTTTTTTTTTTTATTTTTTTTTTTTTAATTTTTTTTTTTTTTTTTTTTTTTTTTTTTTTTTTTTGTTTTTTTTTTTTTTTTTAATTTTTTTTTTTTTTTTTTTTTTTTGTTAAAAAACACTAAACAATTAAAATGAAACATTATATATTTAAATTTAACTGTGTAATGTCTTAAAAATTCACATTGAAATATTCCCTAATTTGCGTTAAGTGTATACTCAATTGAGTGAATGATTTTAAAACCGGGGCTTGAACCACAATAACAATCATAACGGTTTGATCGGAGATGCTCATCTAACTAACTATTTTAGAATCATAAAAGATATTATTTACAATTAAACTTAAAAAAAACACATTTTATTAGTATTTACTTGATTTTGTTAAAACGAAAAAATCGCTACCATTCTATTTACTCGTTTACCATAAAATTTATGTGTAGAGAAGAAAGATACATGTAAGATTTTGAATTTTTTTAATTTTAGATGTTGCAAAATCTGGCACACGAAAGATTTCTTTGTACATTTCAAACAATATCTCACTAAGTACATCACTTTAAATAGTCGTAAAGTTAACACTACGGAAGCTCATTTGATAATGTTCGCTTCGTATGTGGCATGTTTGGATTCGAGTAAGAAGTAAAATGAGTAATAGTGTGTACGTTCCAGTCAATAATAATGCACTTATATCGAGACGTCGCCAGCTATAGGCGAAAATGCAGATATGAAACCTTAAAAACCGATGCCCCTTGTCACTGTAGGCATGGCACGCTAAAGAACTTTCTCTGCACGTTGGCCTTGGCGCACTGCAAATATCAAAATTTTGGCATTTCACCTATAGCTGGTTACGTCTCGATATAAGTGAAATACATTGTACCAAATCAAGGGAATTCCGACGTAAACATATCGAAATTCACAATCATACGAAAGGTGTGCTGTGCATACCACAATGCAATATGATGCCAAAGACATCACTTCCACATGTAAAACGTACATGTAAAACTCGCGTACCATTCAAATATTTTTTTACAAAAATGTGTCACATTACCAAGGACTTCCGTAATTGCCGGTTAATGAATCACAGCGCCTTTCACTGCCTAAATTTAAAACTCACTCATGCAGGTTCTAGGGTAAGGAAGTTTGACAGTTTGCTTGCCGAAGATCGGTAGTTTTCTCTGGGCATTCCGGTTTCTTCTACTATCCCAAAACTTTTTGTGCATACAAATTTTATTTGTTAGCAACGACATCGCTTCCTACGTTTACACGGCTCATGAATGTTAAACTGACATATAGCGGTAATTATTATCTCTGTACTCAAATATCCAATGTTGGTCAAAAAATGGTCAATGTCGTTTCCAAAACTGCATGTAAAATTGCAATTAATTTGGCATTAGATAACGCTTTTTGCCAGTTAAAAACACAGTATGAAATATCTCAAAGGACAAAATGCCAATAATCCCATCAGATCAAAAATTTAACAATCACAAATCAATTTTCATTTAATTCTTATTTTATTATTTGAATTATTTATTGATTTATTTATTTGGGTTTTTTATATTATTATTTTTAATTTCATTATATTTTTTTATCTTATTTATATTTTTATTTGTTATTTATTTAATTGTTTCTTTTTATTTATTTTATTTTATTTTATTTATTAATTTAAATTTAGATTAGATTAGAATAACAAAACGCAGTATCTATACTAATGTATTGATTTACCCCCATTAAATAGATTGTATAGAAATATCTAGGTCAGGTACATGCATTTAAGTGCAGTATCGAAGGTACACATCAATAACGAGGGACTCCGAAGTGCAACATGTCTACTGGGCGTATTTGGACACAGGTAACAATTACTAAAATAGCGATTGAAAACAAGTTTATTTAATGAGGTCAAACAAACTTTTGTGTAAATTTAGTTCAATTTAGTTTGAAAAAATACTTTTGAACAATAAGGAAGGCATCAGTACTGAACTTGATTGATATTTCAATATGAAATCGATCGAAATTAATCCATAGCAAAATGGCTACGTCACAAACAGAAGGTATATCTATTACTACGTGTCCTATTTGTCTTGAGGAATTTAAAACACCAAAATATCTTTCATGTCTTCATAGCTTCTGTGAATCGTGTTTAAACTCGTACATTATTTCTGCTCTCAAAAGTGAAAGTAGAGGCAAAAGTGGAAAAACCGAATTCCATTGTCCTGTTTGTAGAGAGGTGGTTACGCCCCCAGTTCCATCTGTAAAATACCAAGAATGGGCTCAACAATTTCCATTGAATCATTTATTAGTAGCACTAATGGATCAAAATAAGCTGAAAGCTAAAGTTAAACTGTGTGATCCATGTAAGGCAATTGATGACGCCCCTGCAGTTTCCTGGTGTGTAGATTGCAATGAAGCCATGTGTCAAAATTGTACTTCTGTACACAAGAGACAGAAAATGTCGAGAGATCATGTTTTAAAAAATATAGATGAAATGCAAACCATACCAGTGGTTACGTCCCTTCAAATGTGTGAAAATCATAAAGGGAAGACTGTCGAGGCGTTTTGCAGTGACCATAACCAGCCATGCTGTGCGACCTGTGTGGCCATTCATCATCGTAAGTGTGATCACGTGACAACGCTTGAAGAGGCAGCCAGAGGAATTCTAAAATCCAAAGATCTTTCTGAACTTTTACAAAGATTGAAAGATACCAGTACCATAAATCAGACCCTAATAAAGGACAAAAGGGAGAATATCAAAGCGTTGGAGGATCAAAAGACCCGTATTGAGAAAGAACTACAGAATGCCAGACAAAGAGTCATAGAAAACTTCGATAAACAACATTCGACGTTTATGAAAAAATTTTCACAAAAACACAACACCAAGATAGAGGAAATGACAGATTCTATCAAGGAGATAGAGAATAGGGACAAAGCTATTCAGAATTGTACCAACTTGATAGAAGTAAGCATGACACGCTCCAGTGAGACTCACGTTTTTCTTGAAATGAAGAAAGTAATTGAAAAAGAAGAAGAACAAATAAATGCATTGGAACAAATACAAACTAAACATAAAAGAATAGACTACGATTTTAAGATGGATAAAGATTTAGATAAGCTGGTAAACGACTTTAAAACCGTTGGAGATGTAGACATTGTGGAGCATTCAAAATCATTAACGAAGTCTTACCCTAGGATGGTCGGCGGAACAACCCTCAAAGAGTGCTTACCTAAATTGGTTACCTCGTTCTCTGTGAGAGATAAATGTGGAGTTGATTCTTATGTGTATGGGATGTGTTGTATGCCGGATAACAAATTACTTTTACCACTATATGGTAGTAATAATTTAGCAGTTGTTAATGCAAATGGTGATCCTATTAAACAGATAAACGTCAATCCAAGAATGTTTGACGTTACTGTACTAGATTCAAACACAGTGGTGTCGACACACCGAAATTATAGCACGAAATTGTCCTTTATCAACACTCAAACACTAACAGTAAATAAAACAATAGATCTAGGTGTCAACTGTTATGCAATTACTTGCAGTGATAACAAACTTTACATCGGTTGTTATAACAAACTTATGATTCTTGATAACAATGGAAACAAACAGGAGGAAATCAGTACAAACGGGATTATATATGGTATCACTATAGTAAAGCAGGGAGAGAAAAAGATTGTTTACACCAATTACAACAACAAAAACTTGTCACTTTCTGAGATCCAGTGATCTGCAAGAGATTTACAGATTTACACATCTTCAGTTAAAACGTCCGTGGGGTTTAACATCAGACAGAGAGGGGAATGTTTATATCGCTGGGCGTGCCTCAGGGAATGTTTTACAGGTGTCATCTGATGGTATCCTTATACGTGTTTTACTTAGTGGATTAGCTGATCTTTGTGCAATTCTGTTTGATGATAATCGTGACATGTTATTTATATCTTGTTGCTCGCCTGCAAATATCAACATCTACAAGATGATCAAACAATAAACAAATATAAATGAGCAGAGATGTTACAAACACTACTGTATGGATTTAGCTTTACGGATTGGACCACCTAAAGGATATACTATTGATTTCTGGACTTTTCATAAACAATAAACATTATGAGAAGTACTAACTAGATTTGTGTTTTCCAAACATTTTTGTTCTTTTACCCACTATCAAATCAATACTTCATGGTGGAATGGATAAGGTTGATTTGTTCTATTTTTCGATGTCAGTGCACGACAGATATGCGTGTGCGCTTATGTTTGTTTAACACTCATACTGGAACATTGAAAATAGTGATGAAAACCTCGGAAAATCAAGTCTGTTCGCTATCTATACATTCTTTTTGTATTAGTGTTGGTATCATATCAATCCTTGATGGTAAAATTGCTCCAGCAGACAGAATGCATGTGAATTGCTCAAATATTTTGAGTGTTTGGTATCAAATCTATACTTTGTGGTAATGTGATTACATCGGACCATCCGCATGTGAGGTGTCCAAACGTTTTTTTTATTCCGTATCATATAAATACTTGATAATAAAATGTATATATTTTATTTGTTTTACTCTGCTATGTTAGAGCTTAATCGTGTATGTGTGCGCGAGTACGTGTGTGAGTGCCTGTGTGCTTGTGTGTAATTTTATCCTTATCCTTGACCAATGAAAAAGTTTTGTAACTGTTATAAAATGCTAATAATTTTCATTTTTAATTTGAGTCTGTTTCAAAAGTTGGTTTCTTCTGTTCTTATTTTCTTAAATGTCAATTTACTATTATTGTTATTATTATTATTATTATTATTATTATTATTATTATTATTATTATATGTTTTTATTATGTGAATATGTCTGCCTCTCCTTCTCTCTCTCTCTCTCTCTCCTCTCTCTCTCTCTCTCTCTCTCGTGGTGTGGTGTGTGTGTGTGTGTGTGTGTGTGTGGAAAAGCATTTAATTACAGCCAATAGTTTTGTTAACGATGTTATTTATTTTGTCACTTGTATTTTTTTATAATTAATTACAGCAAATTGTTTATGTTATAAAAACTTATTTTGTCACATATATTTTTTAACTCTTGGTACACACTTGTTCAACATTTATCACCTCGTGATCATTATCTTTGTGCGTGTGTGAAAAGTATGTTAATTACAGCCAACAGTTTGTAACCGCACAGCCGATGACAAAAGGCACCATATACGCGTTAAAGATGGAGAGAGAGAGAGAGAGAGAGAGAGAGAAGAGAGAGAGAGAGTTGATTAATCCGAGTTTTTCGTCGTCCAAGTGCAGAATATTTCACTTATATCGATACTAAATACAGATGTTATTGACCTGAAGTGATCTTCAATATACATAAGAAACCTGTATATATTACAAATAACAATTCTTTTTTCTAGATTTAGATTTGCCAGATTTAAGTTAAGAAAAATATTAGTAAAGAAATGTTTGTGAAACTGAAACCAGGCTATGGTCTTATTATTATTATTATTATTATATTATTATTATTATTAATGTTGATATGTTAAACAGAATGTAACTACGTTGTGTGTATATATGTTCTCTTGTTCACAAATGGTTAAAGAACAAGGTTATCATTTAAACTATGCATTATGTTTAGATAGTTTTATGTTAATTACATGTTATATAATCTTTGCAAAAGGGGAATAAAGATTGAATTATTTATTGATTTATTTTTATTACTTATTTATTTATTTATTTAGTTTAAATTCAGCGTGTTTTTGTTAATTACATTTTTCTCAATTTTTTTAACGCTGAATTCCATGGTGAATTTCGGGCTTTTGATGTTTTTTCTTTTTGTCTTCAGGTATTTGTCTTGTTGTGCTGCTGGCTGTGTAACATACCATAATGTTTTAGCTATATGGTGTACATACATATTTTTTTTATTTTTATTAATTTGCATTATATTAACCGGTAAATTTCCTATCTGTGTGTGTTTTTGTCTTTTTTATATTTGGGTGTTATGCTGCAGGCAGTGTGGTATACACGTGATATACAAATTGTGATTTTTGTAATTAATAGGTTCTTTTAAATTCATTCTTTTGTAATAAACCTTGTAACAGTGTGTCATCAGTTTTGGTTTTTCTGTCTCGATTACGTTTTTGTATATGCAAAACTGAAGGCTGGCCAATAAGATCGAAATGTCTGTTTTCGACGGAAATCACGGTACCGCTCAAACGGAAAAACGGAAGGAAAGTATTTAAAAAAAAAATTCAACGCGATTTTCAAATATGGACTATTTTAGAAATAACTTTCAATTTGTTGCGGTTTACTGGGTATAAACAAGATTTTGGAAGTGGCAATTCTCATAAATTGCTTCTTATATTTACAATATTAATAGTTGACATTTCTGGTTAGAATTTGCACAAGGTCAATTATTTTAGTATTCTTTCGCGACTTGACGAGAGGTTGACAGGTGATGCTAGTTTACTGAAATGTAAACATTATTCGTGTCAAACAGTTTACATAAGAAAAAAATCAGCAATTGTAAATATAATTAAATAGCAGAAAGTCAATGTTGCTTGTTACAAATGCACCTTCAAAGCAGTTTCGCGCGTTGAAAATGTACCAATTTGGTGATATCACGCGTCAAACATATACTAATCCGGAAAAATTTATAAAAGTGATCGGTCAGCCTGAAGCTGTTAATAACAAATAAAAACTGCCATGATACGAAAGATTTGATTTTTCATTTCCATTTAACATAGTACCCAACTACTGCGAATGTCTCTTCTATCGAAGGACCACTGCGGTAGCTCAGTTGGTAGAGTGCTCGCTCCGTAAGTGGCAGGTCATGGGTTCCAACCCGACTTGGTCTGCCCCAAGACTTGAAAGTGGGTAGTGACTGTTCATTTAACAAGCACTCGGCATTACAAAATGAAAGTCACGGTTCTTTCGGTTGGGAACGTAAAATAAACGAGGTTCCGTGTCACGATGAAGAATCTTGCTGTATAATGCTATTAGCGCTACGCACCAGCAAAATTTCTGCACTTTTGCATATAGCTGGCGATGTCTCGATATAAGTGAAATATTCTTGACTGTGACGTTCAACACCATAACTCAACTCAACTCAACTTTAAGTTGAAGTTTCAAAATAGACAAATCTTCAAGGTAACACAGATCGGTCGTATTAGAATGTCAAAAGTTTCAGTAATACGCGTGTTTAGTAAAATATCGTAACATTCTTATTGAAATTAAAAACATATGCTTTAGTATTTGTAGATTTTTACCGTCCCGATCAATAAGGAGAGAATCCAAAAGAAAAATAAACTCGCTCAAATCTTTTCTCCTCCTTTTAAAATTTTTTTTTGTCTTGAAGACGAAAAAGATCATGACATACATGTAAATAATAATTTGCTTATGCTTTAAATCGTTTTTAATGAAAGCATACAGGGGATAGGAAAATTTGGAGGGGGTATTGATAGGTAACATTAATTATCTCATGGCCATTCAAGCTTGAATTAAACATAAAACCATTAATTAACAACGTCTAGAACAACCCCGTGTCAATCTGCTTATCAATTCATTCTTAGGGTTTGCAGAATTTCCAATTTAGCGTTTTCAACTTAATTATAGCCTAACTTTCATTACTTATGTATGCATGAGAAGAGAAAATGGAAATTGGGATTTTTGAACATTCAAAGCGCCAGGGTGTTTTGTCTTTAAGGTATATTCTGAAAATCTATCAGTTCTGCATAAAAAATCACGTTCTTAAAAAGTGGA
>JARBDR010000417.1:33112-60327 GCA_029721355.1 Tegillarca granosa | reverse complement strand
GTTTGGGAGCTTTACTGGTTTTGGAACCTTTGTTTGATAGACTAGGATGTGTTTGGGCGCTATACTGGTTTTGGACACCTTGTTTGATAGACTAGGGTGTGTTTGGGCGCTTTACTGGTTTTGGACACCTTTGTTTGATAGACTAGGATGTGTTTGGGAGCTTTACTGGTTTTGGACACCTTTGTTGATAGACTAGGGTGTGTTGGGAGCTATACTGGTTTGGTACACCTTTGTTTGATAGACTAGGATGTGTTTGGGAGCTTTATGGTTTTGGACACCTTTGTTTGATAGACTAGGATGTGTTTGGGAGCTATACTGGTTTTGGACACCTTTGTTTGATAGACAAGGATGTGTTTGGGAGCTTTATGGTTTTGGACACCTTTGTTTGATAGACAAGGATGTGTTTGGGAGCTTTACTGGTTTTGGACACCTTGTTGATAGACAGGATGTGTTTGGGAGCTTTACTGGTTTTGGACACCTTTGTTTGATAAACTAGGATGTGTTTGGGAGCTTTACTGGTTTTGGACACCTTTGTTTGATAGACTAGGGTGTGTTTGGGAGCTTTACTGGTTTTTGGACACCTTTGTTTGATAGGACTAGGGTGGTTTGGGAGCTTTACTGGTTTTGGACACCTTTGTTTGATAGACTAGGGTGTGTTTTGGGAGCTTTACTGGTTTGGACACCTTTGTTTGATAGACTAGGGTGTGTTTGGGAGCTTTACTGGTTTTGGACACCTTTGTTTGATAGACAAGGATGTGTTTGGGAGCTTTTACTGGTTTTGGACACCTTTGTTTGATAGACTAGGGTGTGTTTGGGAGCTTTACTGGTTTTGGACACCTTTGTTGATAGACAAGGATGTGTTTGGGAGCTTTACTGGTTTTGGACACCTTTGTTTGATAGACAAGGATGTGTTTGGGAGCTTTACTGGTTTTGGATGTGTTTGGGGAGCTTTACTGGTTTTGGACACCTTTGTTTGATAGACAAGGGATGTGTTTGGGAGCTTTACTGGTTTTTGGACACCTTTGTTTGATAAACTAGGATGTGTTGGGAGCTTTACTGGTTTTGGACACCTTTGTTTGATAGACTAGGGTGTGTTTGGGAGCTTTACTGGTTTTGGACACCTTTGTTTGATAGACTAGGGTGTGTTTGGGAGCTTTACTGGTTTTGGACACCTTTGTTTGATAGACTAGGGTGTGTTTGGGAGCTTTACTGGTTTTGGGACACCTTTGTTTGATAGACTAGGGTGTGTTTGGGAGCTTTACTGGTTTTGGACACCTTTGTTTGATTGACTAGGGTGTGTTTGGGAGCTTTACTGGTTTTGGACACCTTTGTTTGATAGACTAGGGTGTGTTTGGGAGCTTTACTGGTTTTTGGACACCTTTGTTTGATAGACTAGGGTGTGTTTGGGAGCTTTACTGGTTTTGGACACCTTTGTTTGATAGACTAGGGTGTGTTTGGATTCTACACTATTATTTTAAGCTTTTGTTTTTAGGAAGTCTGTGCTGATTGTGACATAATTTGTTTTGTATTTTGTAGTTACTTTAGTCCACAATTCAAGAACACACACAGAGGGATTAATGCAGTTTTTATTAATTGTAAGTCTTTATTTTGTAGATTTTGAATTTATTTTAAAATCCTCTATGTTTATACAAATAAATCTTCAATTCCATTGAAGTAACTTTTGCAATAATTTATGAACTCTTCTATTTTATGTGTTCTTTCATTATATGTCTTGCTTAATGCATTTCCAGCTCCCTTTATGACATCAGTGTTAAGTTCAAGTACAGTAAAACTGTCAAAACTAAACATAGAACTAATTCAAAACCTGTCTAAACTGTACATATATTATTATAGGGATTTATTCACTGGTTGAATTTTGACAAGTTGCTTGCCACAAATCTGCCCAGTTATTAATAAACGATGTAATTTTTACTATTATTCCAATGATGAAATATTTGTTGAATTGACATTTTTGATGATTGATTAGCAGTTGATCAGATAGTTAAACAGTTGACCAAATAAATTAAAAGGACGACTGTTTTCATAATTGTTGATCAAATTAATTAACTGTTGAACAAATTGAATAACTGGTAAAATTGTTATAAGCATTAATTGACCAATGCTACAGAAATATAGACAAAATACATGTACTTGAACAACAGGAAGAAACTTCCATGACTATCATGATTACCATGACGATTACTGTGACTACCATGACAACTACCATGGCTGTCATGACGACTACCATGACTACAGATCAATCATAAAAACAGTTATCATATATCAGGTGTCTTAACTGTTGATAAGGTTTAACTCCTAAAACTCAAACTAATAAGGACTACATAGAGATGCATGGTTCTAGAAAATAGAGAATTTAAATTCAAAGTTTGATATTTCTCTGTTTACATTTGCAAACAGAGAATGTAGGAGTGGAGTGGAGTAATGGTGGTTTACTCACCAGTCAAGTTTCTTTCACTCAATGTAATCAGTTATCCAATGGTGGAGGAAACTGAAGTGCCCAGAAAAAAACATTGACCTTCGACATAAGAATCTTTAAGTGTGTAAGGTAGTAGTCTCTATAATTTACATGCATCTGGTTTAGACCACTTGGTCACCAAAGCCCTTAAGACAGAAAATGATCTTTTCTCCTACATAAAATGGAATTATTTTTTTACTTTCAGATTTCACTAGAAATGTTGTAGATACAAGAGTATTTGATACTTATGAAGAAGGTGTGTACATATTATATCAGAAGATTGATTTATTTAAGCATTAATTTATTGATCAATTGATTGATTTATTCATTGATTTATCAATTGATTAACCTATTAATTAATTTTCTAAAATTCAAATTGATTTATTGATTAGAGTTGAATGATTGATTGATACAATTATTGATTAATTGACCGATCCATTGATGTACTGATTGGTTGATGTTACTTGATATTTGTTTTCAGAATACCCATTTCTACGATACATGAGAAAGAATGTGCCAGAGAATACCATTATATTGTTAGCCAGCTATGATGAGATGTCTGAAAAGTAAATATTAATTATACCTAACCGTATCATAAAATTTACAGTATTTAAAGGGAAGTAACTCTTGTTATATATACAAAGGTCTATTAACACTTACAGGTTTTGTAGCCCCGGCTCTAGTTTCACAGACATTCTTAAATTAGTTTTTGTTCCTCTCTTAATTTTTTAATTTTCCTTTATTACATTGCAAATGGATATTTTCAACAAAAGTGTTTTTTTAATACAATTGTTATTTAGCTTTTTAAAAAGTAATAACTCAAGGATAATTAAACTAAATAAAACTCATAAAAGTAATTATGTATCAGTTTTTTCTAGTTACATGCATATATTTAAGAAAGGCCATAAGACTTGACCTACATCAAAATACTTATAGTAAAGGACTTCTAAAATCTAATTTATGGCTTTTAACACTCAAAACATCAATGTTTTATGTTAAAGTACAAGACTTATCAAATAACTCATAGCTATAAATGTGTTTTAACAATGAACAGACATTAACATGTTAAGTCAGAGAAATCTGATTAGTTACACAAGTGGTAAGCAGCATGTGTTCTTGTTTTGGCTTGTGTACTCTGAAATTGTGAAAAATACTCATATCTATCACATTTACAACTGAATTTTGAACAGTTGTATAACTTATTGTGCAAACTTTATACAGAAACTTAGAATAGTAATAGAAAAAATAATTTAAAATAGGATCTTTTGGAAAAAAGTCAGTGTTTAAAGAGATAAATGCTGTAGGAGTTACCTCCCATTATGTAGTAAATAGAGGACTGTTGTTTTGACAAAACATACTGATTTAATTCTGGAAATATTGTTTACACTGTACATCATAAAGGTCAAAGCTAACTCATCTGTATAAATAAAATTAAGTTAGTTTAGGTCATTACTGTAAGGAAAAACTCACATTTACAAAAACAAGAGCCAAATTTTGATTTAATAAACAAATTGATATTCGTAGTCTTAAAGAAGATGGTAAACAGTGGTTGAAGATATTTGGAAGTAGCCATATTGATGATATTGCCTTTAGAGATTCTTATCTTCTGATTGGTCAGAAAGGAATAAAACAAGGATTTGCAATTGAATTTGTAAGTTTTTCATTTTTTTATTCATTTATTTATTTTTTTTTTTTGCTCTGCGAATACACTGTACAGTGGAACCTGTCTAAACTTCCAGACCTAAAAGTTCACCTGTCTAAACTGAACACTTTCCAGAACAAAAAGTGATTTCTGACTAAAAAAGTTAAACCTATCTCAACTCAACACCTTCAATAAAGAGTCAAATCTATCTTTTTTTAAACATCTTTGAACTGTTGTCTTTTGTCTTCAAAACATTGTTGTTATTATTATTTTTCTTATTAATAATGACTAATTAGATAGGTACAGTTAAACCTTCTTCTCAGTTCAATTTTTTATTATTTATACATGTATGTAAATTATAATATACAATATATTGTAACAGGAGGGAGAAAAAATGCAGGGTCGGACCGGGGATCGAACCCGGGACCTCCCGCACTATAGACGAGTGCTCTACCAACTGAGCTACCTAGACCGCTACATTCCTCCCCTGTTTTTCTTGAGTTTCCCACGGTCCCAAGGGAAATCTCACCCCAAATTCCCTCAGATGGACTTTATACGGCCGAATATATTCAGTCCATCACTTCCGAGGGCCACACTGGCCACAAAACTGTAACAGGAGGGAGAAAAAATGCAGGATTGGATCTGGGGAATCAAACCCGGGACCTCCCGCACTATAGGCAAGTGCTCTACCAACTGAGCTACCCAGACCGCTACAATATCATGGATTTAAAGATACCATTATTGTTTAACAAGGGAGAGAATTGTTATTTGAGGTTGAATCATTTGTGATATTAAGAATAAACGGAAATGTTTTTTTATATGACATTCATTTTATTGGATTAAACTTTAGACATTTTTTAATTGTTATAATTCTAGTTAAAAAGTAATGGGAAAAATTATGCTGAACCAATTGAAAAGAAAGGCTGTTTTTCATTACCAAGTAAGTGTAAAGTCATAATGTCACATGTACATGTACTTGTATACACTTTCTGCAAGTAAGTTTGAAGTCATAATGTCACATGTACTTGTATACATTTTTTGCAAGTAAGTGTAAAGTCATAATGTCACATGTACTTGTATACACTTTTTGCAAGAAAGTGTAAAGTCATAATGTCACATGTACTTGTATACACTTTTTGCAAGTAAGTGTAAAGTCATAATGTCACATGTACTTGTATACAATTTTTTGCAAGTAAGTGTAAAGTCATAATGTCACATGTACTTGTATACACTTTTTGCAAGTAAGTGTAAAGTCATAATGTCACATGTACTTGTATACACTTTTTGCAAGTAAGTGTAAAGTCATAATGTCACATGTACTTCTATACATTTTTTTGCAAGTAAGTGTAAAACTCATAATGTCACATTGCTTGTATACACTTTCTTGCAATAAGTGTAAGTCATAATGTCACATGTACTTGTATACACTTTCTGCAAGTAAGTGTAAAGTCATAATGTCACATGTACTTGTATACACTTTTTGCAAGTAAGTGTAAAGTCATAATGTCACATGTACTTGTATACACTTTTTGCAAGTAAGTGTAAAGTCATAATGTCACATGTACCTGTATACACTTTTTACAAGTAAGTGTAAAGTCAGAATGTCACATGTACTTGTATACACTTTTTGCAAGTAAGTGTAAAGTCATAATGTCACATGTACCTGTATACACTTTTTGCAAGAAAGTGTAAAGTCATAATGTCACATGTACCTGTATACACTTTTTGCAAGTAAGTGTAAAGTCATAATGTCACATGTACTTGTATACACTTTTTGCAAGTAAGTGTAAAGTCATAATGTCAGATGTACCTGTATACACTTTTTGCAAGTAAGTGTAAAGTCATAATGTCACATGTACCTGTATACACTTTTTGCAAGTAAGTGTAAAGTCATAATGTCACGATGTACCTGTATACACTTTTTGCAAGTAAGTGTAAAGTCATAATGTCACATGTACTTGTATACACTTTTTGCAAGTAAGTGTAAAGTCATAATGTCACATGTACTTGTATACACTTTTGCAAGTAAGTGTAAAGTCATAATGTCACATGTACCTGTATACACTTTTTGCAAGTAAGTGTAAAGTCATAATGTCACATGTACCTGTATACACTTTTTGCAAGTAAGTGTAAAGTCATAATGTCACATGTACTTGTATACACTTTTTACAAGTAAGTGTAAAGTCATAATGTCACATGTACCTGTATACACTTTTTGCAAGTAAGTGTAAAGTCAGAATGTCACATGTACTTGTATACACTTTTTGCAAGTAAGTGTAAAGTCATAATGTCACATGTACTTGTATACATTTTCTGCATTATTATTATCAAAAGGGGTAAAGTTGTTGATGCTCAATCTTCACCTAAGTGAGCCAGAAATATGTAAATGGCTTTCGGATCTGGATAACAAATATGAGTGTCTTTCATCACTTAGGTTTCAATCAAACAAAGAAAGTGTTCTTTTTCTTTCACAATTAAAAACCCTTATACACCACTGCACTGTACTTGAAAGTATTTTTATTGAGGGGGACATTGTTGTAGATAGAGATATATACTGCATCATCAGGCTTGGATATGATGGAATATTTCCCACTATCTAAATGGTAGAGGTCTGAATTGACAAGGCTGAGATATTTGGTTAAAAACATCTACATATAAAGGTTAATAATCTTTTTTTAAGTAGAATATAATGAATTTAAAAGGTAGATTACACAGAGCATGTTTTATTTAGAAATGAAGTTTACCCCACTACATATAGGTACAAGGCATGTAATTTATGATACAAATACGAAGGGAAATTTGGTGGTTTTTATTTTTGGATGTTCTAAATAAAAAAAAAATAAAGGAGTTCTGAGAAATTTTATCTTTTAAAATGTATTCTACATTAATATATTAGTACAAGGTCTGATTTTGTACAAAAATAAGAAAACTTAATGTCTAAACACTTTGTTAGAAGTAATGTCAGAAGACATTGTTGTATGACAGAAGATAACCCTAACCCAGATATTACATATTCATGCTTGTCACATGACATGATTGACTTTTTATACACTTCAACATGTCAAAATTACAATTACAGTGGGTCCCGAGTCAGAATTGAAGATAGAGCCCCCCACCATTATAGAAGGTCAGAAGATACAACTAGGATCATTATTAACAAACTGTGGATACGACAAACAATGTGATGATGGGAACACAATTTCTGTCATGGTTAACACTGGCTCTAAAGATCAAGCTGTTCCTAAAATTTGTGTAGCTGGCAAAATGTGAGTATTACAATCAACCTGATAGCCTTTTATAAAAAGGAATGACAGTTTTACTTTCGGATTGTAATTTTTTTCACTTCTTAGTTTTCTAATCTATCCCACTGGGACAAATCACAAAAGTTTAGGGGGATTAAATTTTGTTATTTTCATGGGTTATCATTGTGACCATGTTCATGACTTAATTGATATGCCACTTTGGCAGTATTTGTTGTCTTTGCTACATATCCCACAGATGCCCTCATAAGATGGCTGTCGCTGATATTCACTTAAAATGTGGTGAGTGACAAGCTTTAGTTTTGTGCATGAAGGCTTGTTTTAAAGATCAGGAACAGAGTAAATCAAGTGATAAGTTTACTCCCAAAGTCTGTAAACATTTGATAATTATAACAGTATGATGTAAAAGTTGATTAAAAACTGTCAAGTGTTATATATGCAATGGGTTATTTCTGCTCGAGGTAAAGTTTTAATGATAAAAATATTATGTCCATTGAAAGGTTTCTGTTTTGGTAATCAGCTAACTAAAGAAAATGTATTTAAGGATTGAACTTTGATTGTACTGAATTTATTGAGTGATAAATTCAATTGGTCACGTGCAAATTGAATGAATGGCAAAGCCATTCATGAAAAAATTTGCGCGTGACCAACTGAAGTTATCGCCCAATAAATTCAGTACAACTAAAGTTCAATCCTTATATTTACAATCTTTTAAAATTTCTACGATAAAACAGGAGGTTTCCCCAGTAATGAATTTTGTTACAAAAAAATCTCGACATGGTCCTGGTTTTCTTGTATAAAAAAAAAAACCACAAACACAGATTGATCCTTTGCATTTATCACTAAATTTTATTTAATTTCTGAAAAAATTCTAATCCGATTGATAAACTAGCGATTTCGGAAAAAAACATAGCGATCAGTTGATCACCACTGCAAGGTTTTGTTTGTAAACAATGTTGTAGTAGAACTTTTTTTGACGTATACGCCAATGATACAGGTCCTGACATCATGGGTTAAAGGTTGCACATGCCCAACCAAAGTTATTGGGAAATATCTTCAGTTGCTCTCAAAGGGTTTACTGAAGAGAATTCAGTAGAATTGTAAATATTATTAAATATAATACACGGTAGTCAATAATAATACACAAAATTATATCACTGGTCATAATCACATGAATAAGAAAAATAAAAACTAAGTAAAAACTCAAGAGAACTTCTTTTTCTATTTTCTTTTTTACTACATTTGGGCTCCATTAATTTGTTTCATTTTTTTAATGAATACTCTTCATTTTTTGGGTTGAATATGACCATTTATTGTATTAACTCTTTTAACCATGTGTTGTTTTTGGTATTTTACAGGGTTATGGAGGATAAGTTAAATGATGCAGGGCGAGGGTTTAATGTAGTTATTATTGATCCAAACACAAAAAAACCCAAGTCTGTATCTAGATTTGATACATATCAGCAAGGTAATCAAATCACAAATTTTTGTTAAGTCAATGAATTTGACATTTTTTCTGAGAATGACATTGGATTAAGTAAAGAATAATTGGTAAGCCATGGAATTGTGATGATGTTACTGTTGAGCCATTGTCTCCTGAAATACTTAATCTCATTTCTTCATTAATCCTGATTTTTTTTATAGAAATGTATGTTTTATTTTCTGTAACAAGTTTTCTTGGTTATTTGTTTGAAGGTTTGAAGATATTCTGTCATCCTGTTCAGAATTTTTCTTGTGTTTGTCGAGCCTGGCATTGCGATAATTGTTGAGCCTGGCATTGCCATAAGGAGAGACTTAGGTGTTACTTTCCTGGTGTCAACTGCGGCGGCGGCTTGTCAAAATGTGGAAGTTTATGTTAAAGTAATGTATTTTCTACTCAATCAAAAGCTAACCAGGCAAGACATTTATATCCATGGAATTCTTGTTATTATGTTTAATGGATGTCTCAGTTCTTCATGACATTACTGTTTGTAACAGTGAATTTTTCAGACATTAACACATTTAAAGAAAGTGAAATATACCAAACCTTCACCCAGCTTGTTTTCTATTAAGTAATTGATTTGGGGTACAGACGGTTATTTTGTGTTTCAGATAGTATTGGATTTGAGTCATTCCTTGAAGACATGTCAAATGGTGACATTATTGTTGCTGTTGCCAGTGATGATGCATCAAGAAAGTAAGATTTTTATGTTAAAAGTTTATAAAAAAAAAGTTTTACATTTGGAATTAATTGGCACGAGTCTTCAAAACCAAGAGCTTTACTGCTTTATGTCAACTACAAGCGAGAAAGGGTGTTTCCTTGTTGTATACCTCTTCTGGTTGATTTTGTACCTGTATAATGAACTGAGATTTGAAGTGGAGATTTGCATCAAGTACATGTTAACTAGTACAAAGCAGATCAAGAAACACTGGTAATTAACCTATGTGTACTGGCAATAAACCTATGTGTGCTGGCAATAAACCTCTGTGTGTGGGGGGTAATAAACATGTATGCTGGCAATAAACCTATGTGTGGACTGGCAATAAACCTGTGTGTGCTGAAAATAATCCTTTGTGTGCTGAAAATAAACCTTTGTGTGCTGGCAATAAACCTTTGGGTATTGGCAAAAAGCCTATGTTTGCTGGCAGTAAACCTATGTGTGCTGAAAATAAACCTATGTGTACTGGCAATAAACCTATGTGTACTGGCAATAAACCTAGGTCACTGTGTGCTGGCAAAAAACTAATGTGTGTTGGCAATAAACTGATGTATGCTGGAAATAAACCAATGTGTGTTAAGTGTACTGGCAATATACTAATGTGTGCTGGCATTTAACCTGTGTGCAAGCAATAAACCTATGTGTGCTGGCAATAAAGCTCTTTGTGTGTGCAATAAATGCAAGTGTGCTGGCAATAAACTAGTGTGTGCTGAAAATAAACCTTTGTGTGCTTGCAATATACCTATGTGTTATGCCAATAAACCTATATGTGCTGGCAATAAACCTGTGTGAACTGACAATAAACCTGTGTGTGCAAGCAAAAAACCTGTGTGTGGTGAAAACAAACCTTTGTGTGCTCGCAATTAAACTATGTGTGCTGGCAATAACTCTTTGGGTATTGGCAAAAAACCTATGTGTGCTGGCAATTAACCTGTGTGCTGGCAATAAACCTCTGTGTTATGCCAATGAACCTATATGTGCTGGCAATAAACCTGTGTGTGCAAGCAAAAAAACCTATATCTGATACAGAGTTTAATTTAGGTTAATCCTTGAAATAATGAGTTTTTATGTAAAATCAGTAAAAAAATAGGAATAAATAATGGAGTGTCTTATGTACTGGCTTATAGATTACAAGGCCTTGCAGTATATCCCAATTCCTAGATAAATGTCTTACTCTGTAAGATACTATTGACAGATAATGTGTCATTTGTTAATCTGTTTGCTTGCAGAACTTCTAATTCACTCTTCCACGCCACGCCCACTCATGGCAACAGTTAGCACACACTGTCACTGTCTGACAACTTTGAAAACAAAATGGCAGCTCTTTCGCTGGATTCTATACCAGATGATTTTTCAACAACTTACTTTTCAGATAACTTTTCAAAAAAATCATTGAGTCGAGGGCTAACATATTTTAAAGAAGGGTATGTTCATAAAGTCACGATCTCAAAAGGCTCCAGACCAGAAGAGATTAACATCGGAGGGCATTGTTATAGGAGTATGAGGAAGGGGGAAACGCCACACACACTCTCCGTCACTTTGAAAAACAAGCGCCATATCTGCAATGCATATTGCTCGTGTACAGCAGGGTATATATTGCCTCATTGTTAGACATATTTCTTTTTAATGCATGTACTTTAGATTGTTTGTTGCATAGCAAGTTTGTTAAACAGTTTATTTGCGTTAGTTTTATCCTTCTTACTGTTTTGTACAGTACTACATTTGAAACAATGCAACGTTTCCAAGAGAATGACATCAAATGCGTGGTTTGATGTAAACACTGACTACTTGTTCCTGCATCAAAGATTCTTCATAAGGTAAGCATTGAAAATCTTTGTACGAAAATAGTAGATCGAAGGATAGTATGCATGAATTTGTTTAATCAGTCCATCTTACATGTATATCTTTGATTTTTGTGTTTGTTATAATCCTTCATGTTTGCATCTCGACACAGTAGCTTTGATGTGCATCAAATGTCATGGAGCCTTTGTTGTGTATGTGCACAACTACACCATGTACCACACGTATCCTATTATATATACATGTATATACAAGGCAGTACAAGTACAATGGAATTTGGACCAAGTCACAAGTCCTGTTAGTTTATATACTAATATATACATAGCATTTGTACTACTGTTTACATAAAACAGCAGTGCCAAGTTACAACTAATAACTTTTTTGTCAGTTTTAATCAATTATAAGTAAATACACAATTTTCTATCAATATGGGGTTCAAACCTTTCAAAGCAAATACAGTCAAACCTGCCTTAAAGGCCACCTCTCTATAAGGGTCACCTGCTTATGAAGGCCAATAAAATTCTATCCCAGCTGTTCTTTATTTATATTAATTGAACTTGTATATAAAGGCCACCTGTCCATACAGGCCACTTTTACTGATTCCCATGGGTGGCCTTTATAGACAGGTTTGACTGTAATTCTAAATGTGCCCTTGAAACACCAACTATATATACATTAAATTTCATTTTTGTGTCGCCTGACTAGGCGACATATAGGGATTACTTTCGTCGGCGGTGTCGGCAGCAGCTTCCGGATTTCCTTGTCCGGAGCATAACATTGGTGTTGTACATTCAAATGACTCCAAACTTGGTGTGCATGTTTCTGGCAATGACTCGAAGTGCAGTGCACAAGAACCACAACTCTATCTTTTTCCGTTTTTGAATTATTTCCCTTTGATTGATTTTTATAGAGCATTTCTTGTCCGGAGCATAACTTTGGTGTAGTATGTTCAGATGACTCCAAAACTTGGTGTACATGTTTCTGGCAATGACTCGAAGTGCAGTGCAAAAGAACCACAACTCTATCTTGTTCCGTTTTTGAATTATTTCCCTTTGATTGATTTTTACAAGACATTTATTAATCACTTCTATATTAAAAACACCTTAACACACTTGGATGCCTGAGTAAATGTAAGGTGTGATTTGATACAATGGCTGCTTAAAACAATAGGTGAGACAATACCTCTCACCATCAAGTCCCAAATCAGTTGATTATTGGCTTTTGGGACCTACAAATTTGTTTGCAAAATCGAATACTTCTCAAAATAGGACCTCCAAAAATTGAGACCTTTTTAATATAGAGTTAAGAACAAATATTGTTGGGACCTGAAAATACCTCTCAAAATTGAGTACCTCTCAAAACTGAATCCCTCGAAATCGGGACCCGACTGTACTATTCAGTGTCAGGCGACACATCTGTTTCAAAGAAACATATCTAGTTAAGAAATTTAAGTCATTTGTTCAATTATAATGAGGCATCACCACAGTTGAGAAATTAGGAGATGCAATACACTTGAGATAATGAGCAGTGTAAGGATTTTTATTTTGTCAAGCCTAACATTATACACAACAGAAGTATTGAACTGAATCTCGCCTAAAAGCACTTTCATTTCTGTAACTGAATAACTCTTGGCAGAAAAGTCACTATATGTCTTGGTCAAACAATCAAGCCTTGAGGCGGTTTCAAGTATTTGGCTTTCATTTTACAATGATCAGACCTGGCAGGGGTTCAAACCTTACAAATTTCTAATGTCAACTAATTGAGTAGTTAGGCATGCCTAGGATTACCAGTGTCATTTTTAAGTAAACTTTCAGGAAGTATTGAATTACCTTCAAATTCAATAAAACAGTAAAATTCAATTTTATCATTGGTTAACTTCACTATCATTTTAATGAACAATGAACAATAAACATAATACATCATAACAGAGATTTTATTCCTTATTTAATTTGTATTACAGATCAGGTGGAACATGTTCTCACATGGTAGGCCTTGTGAAAACAATCCAGCAATTCAAAATTCTTGGTTTGAAAGATGTGCCATCAGAACAAGCTTGCACTGGTTTGCCTCAGACCTGACACATTCCTATACCCCAATTTCTGTAAGCAAGCTTGTTGTTACCAAAGCAAAAGATGTAAGAAAGAAAGTTCCCATTATTCAAAAGCCTTTGGGTTGTGAAAGGTATATAAAAATAAACAAAAATTAACTTGCACTCATTAGTATTATAAACATTCCTTCACATAAATTGTGGAAGAAAAATATATCATGTTGTAATATACTTTGTACCAAATGTACCCTGATCCTTGTTAATTACTTATTATATCACTCACTACACTAGTTATAAAAAATGATCAATGAAATGCATGTATTTTGAAGTAAAACAAGTTATCAGAACACAATAATCAGACTAGAAAATCAACATCATCATCAGAAAAAAATTATCATTATTATTATAATTGATGGTGACATCATCATCATTATGGTGGCTTCCTTAAAAATCATCAACATCATCATCAACAACAAGGCAGCATTCTTAAAAAAATAAATAAAAATTTAAAAAATAAATAAATGAAAATTTAAAAAAAAAAAATAAATAAATAAACAAATAAAATAAAAATAAAAAAAATAAATGAATATATAATAATGACAATTCTTCAATTTTAACATAAAATTTCACATAATTAACCTTTGACCTTGACCTTCTACCATCAGCTGTTGCAAATGAATTGCACATCCATTTGCATTTAAACATCTGTATCATTATTTTGGAACAGTCTATCAAATACACAAGTCATATATGAACTTTTAAAAACTTTTAGGGACTGCAGAGACTGAGTGGTCTAAAGTGCCGGAAAACAAATCACTAATGCTTCTCACCTCTGAAGTGTAAGTTTGATTCCCAGAGTGGGCAGAGCATTTTATGAGGGAAAGTTTGCCAGTTTACTTGCCACAGGTCAGTGGTTTACTACAGGTACTCTGGTTTCCTCTTCCATTCCCAAACAGACCATCTCAATATAAGTGAAATAATCTTGAATGGGGATTTGAACATTAACCATCAATTAATCATTTAAAAACTTTAACTCTTAAAATGAAAAAAAAAAACCAACAATAAAAAAGTAAAACATTGTGCTCAAGTAAAATAAAATTAACATTGAACACTGATGACATAGCTCTGTATGTCTCTGCAGTGTGCACTTTTGTGCAAGCAAGCTAAAACTGATATATAAATCTTCTGCACATTGTATACAAAAAAGTCTCTATATATAAAGGAAATTATATGAACAATGACATAATTATTTAAATTATCAACATATGTCCTTTATATGAAAGATGAAATATTCTTCCATGTACCAAATTGAATGCAATTTTGGTTGGATTTTGTGTCATTTTATGAAAAGATGTTCTTTAAAGCATGTTAAAATACATCATATATATATTTCTTGTTTACAAACAGATTGCCAACATACAATCACAGATGAACAAAAAAAAAATTCAAAAGACAGTTGAAGGTGCGCCAATAGCACAGCTACATCTAAAATCTACACCATTAGTGTCAAGTGACCTTGGTCAAACTCCAACAGGATCTGTACTAGGACACCAGGTTTGTTCACATTAAGCTTTAAATTTGTAAATGTCTTAATATGCTATCAATATATCAAGTTTTGATCTCGATTTTAAACCTTGATCATGCTAGAATCTCATTTTTGCAGAACAAATCTCCTTAATTTTCAACACAGGATTTTGCCAAATTGTCAAAAGAGAACACACTGTCCACAATTCGTTGACAAGTAAACATTTTTGTAGCAAAGCAATTAGAAATTATCTTGTATGATTGAATCTTTTTTATTGCTCTCTCAACATGAATACAATGCTGAGCTATTTTCTGGGTAAGGTGTACATCTGCTTGTGAAAGCTGGCACCAAGGTGTGTTAAGGTGCAATCCAAGTTTCTGCAGCTCTTCGGAAATTGTAAACCCCTTATCTGCCATAATGGAATCTCCCCTTTTAATGTAGCCTGCTTCTATTTACTATTCTAACAGTCTTAAAAAGTTACTTTTTTCAATAATCTCTTTATCAGACATAGATCCAGTAAATAACTCACTTATGAAAATAACATTCCCCATAGGATCACATGCTACTAAACCTTTATGTGTAGTTGATGACTTGTAATCTGAATACATCTGTGACTGCAACTTTAATGATATGGTTTCTCGGTTTTCAAATCCGTGCAGTCTATAATTGCAAGAGTCGATGAAAATCCAGACTTGTACTGAGGTTGCATACTCTCGTTGATAACGCCCTGATGTGGCCAGATTGGGATTATACCCAATAGTAAATACATATGGTCTATCCAAGCATTAAATATTTTACTCACAGCTCGTGTAGAAATACCAAACCCAAATCCCAAGTTTTTCACTCCAAAGTCATGAGGTAATCTTATGAGAGTTAAAAATAACTGTTCTTAATGTCCATAGAAATATCTTTTCTTTTAATCTGAATTTTGGTTACAGTTTCTGAAGATAAAAACTGTAGTAATTTAACATAAGTTTTATATTTTAAACTACAGTAATACTCAAATAATCCTTTAAATTTTCACTCTTGTTTTAAGACAGTTTCAATAGTTAAAGGCAAAAAATCAACATATTCTTTGTAGGTTGATTTTTACTTGGGACTAAATTTTCAAGTGCTGGTTCAAGACTTTTTGGTGATGCAGATTTTCTTCACTTGCTTTGAGGTTTGCTTGCAATTCTTTAATCTCTGCTGCAGCAGATAACACTGCTAATGGTGAACCTAAAAGATAATTTAACATTTTTTTTATTTTTTTCAGTCACAACACTATGCATTAAAATTAAACAACAGTGAATCTGTTACCTGTGGCAATACTACTTTCCCAAAAGATGCAAAAGTTAAACTTCCACCATGGTACAATTGTTTAAAATCAAATCCTGTCAACAGTATTGAGATAAAGCAGAGTACTAGAGGTCAACATAACAAAAACTAACTGGTATAGGTACAGGGTGGAAGGAATAACAGCATCTCAAATGCATCATGTAGTGCTACGGAAGAAAAAACCAACAGATGCTCTACTGAAATCTCTTTTTTCCACAAGTACATTTACATGTGCAGCAACAGAATATGGCATAACACGAGAGAAATCAGCAAAAGCACAAAATACTGTTGAAAAGTCAACCAACAACATCCATCTTCATGATTATGGTCTCGTTATCAACAAGGAATTTCCATTTCTGGCTGCAACACCAGATGCTAAAGTTTGTGACAAAAATGAATGTGGTTTGCTGGAAATAAAGTGTCCATATGCTGCAAGAGATATGACCATTCCTCAGGCTATTGACAATATTAATAACTTTGTATTGTGCAGAGAAAATGGGGTAGTTACAATTTACAGGTACCATGCATATTATGTCCAAATTCAGGGACAATTACTAGTATGACACCATGGTTGATTAAACATAAATTGGGAGCAATATATTCTTTTTTCCAGCTACTGGTTTTGTTTTCAAAGTTGGTGGATAGTTAAGCTGCTTTACTGCCCTTTGTAAATAAAGAAAAAGAAAACAAAAGTTTTATGAATATTATAATAATTCACAATTTGTGTCCAGGGAAAATATAAGTTTTTGGGATACTGTGTAAACATTTCAGCAAATACAGGAAAATCTGCAGTCAAGACATTACACATTAACATAAATTCAAATAAGATAGTAAGCTTGCTGTTTGATTTAATTTGTTTTATTGCCTGTAAAATAGTATATGACAAATCTTCATGACAAGTAGTATACTACTATGGAAGTGAATTAGCTAGTTATATGTTATGGATTTGACAGGAACAATAGCGATTAAATCCATGGCTAGTAAAATCAAAATTGAAATTGTAACATTTTTTGCTAAATTATACCTATAAAATAAATCTGTTTTAAAAAAGTTTTTTCACCAGATTGAGAGATTTTCATGTGTTTGAAATTATATTCCCACAAATGTGGTACTTGTGGTCAATAATTTCAAAAGTGCTACACAAAAGAATTATTTTTTAAAATAATGTTAGAATTGACAACCAGAATGGGATTTTTTATTTTTAAAACAGAATTTTTTTTTTCAAAGACAGTATTATAAGTTACATGGTTTGTAAGTGTCCGGTACGGAATGATACAGGGTCAGTAGAAAAGATACCGGGTGAGGCGTGAGACGAACCCGGTATCTTTTTTACTGACCCTGTATCATTCCGTACCGGACACTTATAAACCATGTAACTTTTTTACCCTACCGATGACCCAATGCTAGATCTATTTTTTAAAAAAATAGAAATAATGCTGATGAAAGAAAGTAAAAAAAAATATCCGACTGAAATAGAATATTACAATATGGAATATCACTTAATAAGGTTTAATGCATGTTATTTAATAATATAAACATTTGAACTTCAAAATAAATAAATAAATAAATAAATAAGAAATAATAAAAAAAATTTTGAACTGTCATTTAAGTGTTTTGAACCGACCCTTCACAGTAGAAATTTGTAAAATGACGTACTTGTGACGTATACAAAGAGTTAAAACTAGGCCATTTTTGTTGACGTTTACGTTAGCGACAGGGGACGTAACTCTAACCCACCCGGTATCAGCCTTGCTGACCCAGTATTTTTGCGCGTGCGGCTATGTACGGAATGATACTGGGTTGGTCATGTGATTCAATTTAGCCAATCACTATCATAGAATTTAGTCAGAGGTAGGGTAAATATAATTATTGTTTTAGAGGTAAATAATGAAATGGGTGGATTATTATTTTGCAACCATTAAGAAAAAAAAACAAGTATTTGATAGACAAATCAAATAAAATTTAATAGATATTGCCATCATAGCTTTATCATAAATCTGTTATGATTCTTTTTTTTTTCATATAAAATTTACATGTATTTATAAAGTTCAATTTTTAATTTGTTTGTCAGTCAGCATTTATGAACATTTTGCTACTGAAAATGAGAAATTAAATTCGCTGTCTAGAATATTCTAAATGTTATTTAAGTTGTTAAAATATATTAACCTAGATTGTGATAGTGCATGTTTTTGGCACCATTGAGGACAGTTTTTCTTAACACTTGATCCATCAACTGGTAAGGGATCTGAGGATTCTTCAGTTGGTTCATCTTTTGAAACAAAATGCTGTCCAACATAAAAACTATTAATTAAAAATAAGTCATTAAGACACTATATAACAAATATACTTTTGTGTAGTTTTAACAAAAATGGAAATGATAAAGAATACCAATTATAACAATTGAACTGAGACATGCCGAATAGCCAACAGATATACATATATACATGTAGTTACCAACTTACCATGTAAATTGTATTTTTATTTATTATCAGTGGTGTGAGTAAAACAATCATTACCTTTACTTAGATGTAATTAAAGCATTTGTATATATATATATATATATATATATATATATATATATATATATATATATATATATATTGTAAAGAAATAAAGAGTGACATTGAAATACTGTGTACATTCTGGAACTTTATTGATAGTTTTTAGTAAATTTTTTCTTTTTAACAACATATCCTCAAAAGGGTTTCTGCAATATAAAATAGAAAACATGGATTTAAAAAATGAGCTTAATAGAATCTGACACAAACATATATAACAATATACCACAACCTATACCATCTCCGGTTTGATTGGAGATATTCATGTAGTCAGTCATAATGAAGTCAAATGTGGACTAAAGTGCCTTTCACCATAAACAACTAGAGGCTCCTAGCACTGTAGTTTATGCTGTATTGTAATGGATAAAAAAAGATATTACCATAATTTTCTTAAGTGTTTTCTGAAATGCAAATACATAGCCATGCTAGTACTGAGGAGGTTACAAGTTTAAGCCCTGGTTTGACCAATTCCTTTTCCGCTTTCCAGAAGGAAAGAATTTAACAAGCTGTGCTTAATACATTATTTGGAAATCTCATTAGAGAAAGTGATGTGAGCATTGATTTGAAAAGATCTTAGATTTGAATCTAAGTGGCAACACAGAGACTCCTTATAAAGCACCCAGGAACATCTTATCTGTTTTACCTTCTAAAATAATCCAGGAACATCTTACCTGTTTTACCTTCTAAAATAATCCAGGAACATCTTACCTGTTTTACCTTCTAAAATAACCCAGGAACATCTTACCTGTTTTACCTTCTAAAATAATCCAGGAACATCTTACCTGTTTTATGTTCTAAAATAATCCAGGAACATCTTTTCTGTTTTACCTTCTAAAATAATCCGGGAACATCTTACCTGTTTTTACCTTCTAAAATAATCCGGGAACATCTTACCTGTTTTACCTTCTAAAATAATCCAGGAACATCTTACCTGTTTTACCTTCTAAAATAACCCAGGAACATTTTACCTGTTTTACCTTCTAAAATAACCCAGGAACATCTTACCTGTTTTACATTCTAAAATAACCCAGGAACATCTTACCTGTTTTACATTCAAAAATAATCCAGGAACATCTTACCTGTTTTACATTCTAAAATAATCCAGTAACATCTAACCTGTTTTATCTTCTTAAACAATCCAGGAACATCTTACCTGTTTTACCTTCTAAAATAATCCAGGAACATCTTATCTGTTTTACATTCTAAAATAATCCAGAAACATCTTACCTGTTTTACCTTCTAAAATAATCCAGGTCATCTTACCTGTTTTACCTTCTAAAATAATCCAGGAACATCTTACCTGTTTTACCTTCTAAAATAATCAAGGAACATCTTACTTGTTTTACATTCTAAAATAATCCAGGAACATCATACCTGTTTTACCTTCTGAAATAATCCAGGAACATCTTACCTGTTTTACCTTCTAAAATAATCCAGGAACATCTTACTCTGTTTTACCTTCTAAAATAACCCAGGAACATATTATCTGTTTTACCTTCTAAAACAATCCAGGAACATCTTACCTGTTTTACCTTCTAAAATAATCCAGGAACATCTTACCTGTTTTACATTCTAAAATAATCCGGGAACATCTTACCTGTTTTACCTTCTTAAATAATCCAGGAACATCTTACCTGTTTTACCTTCTAAAATAACCCAGGAACATTTTACCTGTTTTACCTTCTAAAATAACCCAGGAACATCTTACCTGTTTTACCTTTTAAAATAATCCAGGAACATCTTACCTGTTTTACCTTCTTAAATAATCCAGGAACATCTTACCTGTTTTACCTTCTAAAATAATCCAGGAACATCTTATCTGTTTTACATTCTAAAATAATCCAGGAACATCTTACCTGTTATACGTTCTAAAATAATCCAGGTTCATCTTACCTGTTTTACCTTCTAAAATAATCCAGGAACATCTTACCTGTTATACGTTCTAAAATAATCCAGGTTCATCTTACCTGTTTTACCTTCTAAAATAATCCAGGAACATCTTACCTGTTTTACCTTCTAAAATAATCCAGGAACATCATACCTGTTTTACCTTCTGAAATAATCCAGGAATATCTTACCTGTTTTACATTCTAAAATAATCCAGGAACATCATACCTGTTTTACCTTCTGAAATAATTCAGGAACATCTTACTTGTTTTACATTCTAAAATAATCCAGGAACATCATACCTGTTTTACCTTCTGAAATAATCCAGGAATATCTTACTTGTTTTACATTCTAAAATAATTCAGGAACATCTTACCTGTTTTACCTTCTAAAATAATCCAGGAACATCTTACCTGTTTTACCTTCTAAAATAATCCAGGAACATCTTACCTGTTTTACATTCTAAAATAATCCAGGAACATCTTACCTGTTTGACCTTCTAAAATAATCCAGTAACATCTTACCTGTTTTACCTTCTAAAATAATCCAGGAACATCTTACCTGTTTTACCTTCTAAAATAATTCAGGAACATCTTACCCGTTTTACATTCTAAAATAATCCAGGAACATCTTACCTGCTTACCTTCTAAAATAATCAAGGAACATCTTACCTGTTTTATATTCTAAAATAATCAAGGAACATCTTACCTGTTTTACATTCTAAAATAATCAAGGAACATCTTACCTGTTTTACCTTCTAAAATAACCCAGGAACATCTTACCTGTTTTACATTCTAAAATAATCCAGGAACATCTTTCCTGTTTTACCTTCTAAAATAATCAAGGAACATCTTACCTGTTTTATATTCTAAAATAATCAAGGAACATCTTACCTGTTTTACAATCTAAAATAATCAAGGAACATCTTACCTGTTTTACATTCTAAAATAATCCAGGAACATCTTACCTGTTTTACATTCTAAAATAATCCAGGAACATCTTACCTGTTTTACCTTCTATTATAATTTAGGAACATCTTACCTGTTTTACATTCTAAAATAATCCAAGAACATCTTACCTGTTTTACGTTTTAAAATAATCCAGGAACATCTTACCTGTTTTATGTTCTAAAATAATCCAGGAACATCTTTTCTGTTTTACATTCTAAAATAATCCAGGAACATCTTACCTGTTTTACATTCTAAAATAATCCAGGAACATCTTACCTGTTTTTACATTCTAAAATAATCCAGGAACATTTTACCTGTTTTACCTTCTAAAATTATCCAGGAACGTCTTATCTGTTTTACATTCTAAAATAATCCGGGAACATCTTACCTGTTTTACATTCTAAAATAATCCAAGAACATCTTTCCTGTTTTACCATCTTAAATGATTAGCCCCCCTCCCTATCATGACTGTGTTCGGCGTGGGACAATGAACAAGGCCTTATTAACAGTTTACATCTACGATTAAGCACTTGGAAATAATGGATATTTTTTATTTTTTCTACGCAAATTTATTTTTATATTTCTAATTATCTATTTTAAATTAAACAATTAAATTTCATATTAATAGAGAAGTTATATTTACCAAGGTGGGGTAAGTTTGTAGATAAAAATAAAAAATGGGCAGAGTCTATAGAAAGGGGCGACTTGGAATTGGGGGGGAGTTCTCTTACTACTGATTTTGATATAATGGATACATGCTGGAGCACATGAATATTGTTGACAGTGTCTTGGTGTGGGGTGTTGCTTTAGTTCATCTTAAAAATAAATGTTACTAAGTTTCTATACAAAAATAGGATTTCTTACATGATTTCTGATCATAAATTTACCTTTGTGCAAACAAATTTGTGTCTGTCGATGTTGGCAGGATTCTGCTGTGAATGAGGTCGACCACGTTTCACCCACCTAAAACACTTCTCCCAGTTGGTCTTGGGCTTCAGAAATGGAATAAATGCCATATTCTGAATCCTGCCTGGGTGTCTTGTATCGCTGTTACACGTCCCTCAAGAACAAGATTCCACCATTTCAATGCAGTAATCTGCTGTTTACAAGCAGTCTACAATAGTCCGACACATGGTAAATATTGTGGGACCTGATGGCGGCCAATCGTTTCGCGCATTTGATTGGCTAATATCTTCTTAGCAACTCATTGTCAGTGCAACCGTGGAAGAGTGAATTGCTTAATTCATTTACCATTTTTGTCTGTCTTTTTTGTTATCATTGTAATTTAAGTACCACTGAAATCTTCAGTATTTTGATGTACAATAAAACCTACATTTCAACACTATTTCAAATCTTAATCAGATTTTCAGATTTTGACATGATAATGAGGTTTGGCATAACTTATAAGGAAAAAGTTAACAAAAGTACATTGATTTGTTTGTAGGCTAAGCAATAATGCTAAAGAACTGTTAAATAAACTAGGAAGCAGTATGATACAGAATTTAAAGTTTAGAGATGTTTGGTATTTTATAAGTCAGAAAGGCATCAGTGGATTTACCTTGATGGAACAGGTAAGATCTACACATCCACAGAATTTAAAGTTTAGAGATGTTTGTTATTTTATAAGTCAGAAAGGTATCAGTGAATTTACCTTGATGGAACAGGTAAGATCTAACCATCCACAGAATTTAAAGTTTAGAGATGTTTGGTATTTTATAAGTCAGAAAGGCATCAGTGGATTTACCTTGATGGAACAGGTAATATCTACACATCCACAGAATTTAAAGTTTAGAGATGTTTGTTATTTTATAAGTCAGAAAGGTATCAGTGGATTTACCTTGATGGAACAGGTAATATCTACACATCCACAGAATTTAAAGTTTAGAGATGTTTGGTATTTTATAAGTCAGAAAGGTATCAGTGGATTTACCTTGATGGAACAGGTAATATCTACACATCCACAGAATTTAAAGTTTAGAGATGTTTGTTATTTTATAAGTCAGAAAGGTATCAGTGGATTTACCTTGATGGAACAGGTAATATCTACACATCCACAGAATTTAAAGTTTAGAGATGTTTGGTATTTTATAAGTCAGAAAGGTATCAGTGGATTTACCTTGATGGAACAGGTAAGATCTACACATCCACAGAATTTAAAGTTTAGAGATGTTTGGTATTTTATAAGTCAGAAAGGTATCAGTGGATTTAAGTTGATGGAACAGGTAATATCTACACATCCACAGAATTTAAAGTTTAGAGATGTTTGGTATTTTATAAGTCAGAAAGGTATCAGTGGATTTACCTTGATGGAACAGGTAAGATTTACACATCCACAGAATTTAAAGTTTAGAGATGTTTGGTATTTTATAAGTCAGAAAGGTATCAGTGGATTTACCTTGATGGAACAGGTAAGATTTACACATCCACAGGATTTAAAGTTTAGAAATGTTTGTTACAATAACCCTTTCATGTTTTAGACAGATTTTTATAATTTCATTTTCAAGTGTCCAAGACACTTAGAGAAAATATGAAAATTTAAATAATGTAAAAAAAATTTTGGATGTCCAAATATTTAGCATGTCAGACATATGTAACTTAAAAGTCAAAAATTATTTGTAAATTCACTGAAGGAAGAAGTCTGACTCAGAAAAGTTTTTTTTGTTTGTTCTTACTCAGCATTTAATAAAAAAAAACAAAAACGAAAAACAAACCCCAAAAAATTTAACAAAATAAATAAATAAATAAATAAAAATAAATAAAAAAATAAATTATTTAAAAATATATATATAAATAGAATAATACTTGTGTTACTGATTAATTAATAAATATGTAATTTTTTTTTTAGGATTAACTTATGTCATGCATATCATATATATTTACATGTGTGCTCTCTATTTACATATGTGAACTTTGATTAAAATTTGTATTATACATGTTGGTCATTATTTCAAGATGGTCACCATTACTATAAATAGAAAAATCAGATAGATAGACATTATTCAATTTTTATGAATTGCTTTTATTAAAAATTTGATAGAAAGATGTGTGGCTATTTAACATACTGGTACATGTATTTAACAGATTTTTCTGACAAATTTTCCTTTGACCCAGTTTACACAATTAAATGTTATTTTAAGTTGATTCTTTGAAAATTTCCACTTCTGAAACTGCTAAGACATCTTATAATCAGAATGGCTGTGGTTACTATGAATACAGATAAAGAGCCATTTAACATGTATTTATAGACTAATTTTGTGTGACTTAGCTGGTTAAAATTCAATTGCAAATCTGCTATATGAGCAATACAGGCCTATTGAGCCCCTTGTTTGTAAATTGATACATTTTAATTATCTTTCTTAGAACATTGTATGATGTACATTTATATAGCAGCTCATTACCATTATACACTTTATTTTAATTTCTTTTTTCTGCAGATAAGTTATGCAGGTTATGATGGTGAATGGCCAAAATCTCTACATGGTTCTTTCTGTCTGCATAAAAAAACGTATGTATTTTATTACACAACTTATCTTCAAACACATAAATGCTCCAAACAACGTTTACTTGATCAGGGCAAAGTATATTCAACTTTAAAAGCTTATTGTTTGATGTTATTGGTAATGTTCATTTTAACACTACTGGTGGATTGAACGTTACTGTGGCTTCTCTTCACTGGGATCAATCCAGACTTGATTTGACATCACTATGACTCCTTTTCACTGGGATCAATCCAGACTTGATTGAACACCATTGAGGCTCCCTTTCACTGGGATCAATCCAGACTTGATTTGACACCAATGAGGCTCCCTTTCACTTGGATCAATCCAGACTTGATTTGACACCATTGAGGCTCCCTTTCACTGGGATCAATCCAGCCTTGATTTGACACCACTGAGGCTCCCTTTCACTGGGATCAATCCAGACTTGATTTGACACCACTGAGGCTCCTTTTCACTGGGATCAATCCAGACTTGTTTTGACACCACTGAGGCTCCCTTTCACTGGGATCAATCCAGACTTGTTTTGACACCACTGAGGCTCCCTTTCACTGGGATCAATCCAGACTAGATTTGTCATCGCTGAGTCTCCTATTCACTGGGATCGAGCCAGTCTTGATGGACACAAGTGAGGCTCCTTTTAACTAGGATTAAAGCCTTCAGACATTGACTTTTACAATTAAGCCTCCTGTTTGGTTTACAGAGATATATCTGTATGCCTAAAAAACAAAGCAAAAACAGAAAAAAAAAATCTCCAAATCAAAATACATGAGAAGTTCCATTAACTTTAGTCATGAATTTCTGTTGTTTCTTTTGACTACAGTTACAGGATCAAAAGTAGCTCCAGAACCGCAGTCATACAGAAATGAAGAACGTAGAGATTTTTGTAAAAATATGATGGTTATGCTGAATTCTGTGATAGTGAGTATACCTTTCTATGGTAAAATCTGTGATAGTGAGTATACCTTCCTCAGGTAAAATTTGTGATAGTGAGTGTACCTTCCTAGGGTAAAATTTGTGATAGTGAGTTTACCATCTGAATTTGTGATAGTGAGTATACCTTCCTTGGGTGAAATCTGTGATAGTGAGTGAGTATACCTTCTGAATTCTGTGATAGTGAGTATACCTTCCTGAGGTGAAATCTGTAATTATGAGTATAAATAATGAGTATACCTTCCTGAGGTAAAATCTGTGATAGTGAGTATACCTTCCTGAGGTGAAATCTGTGATAGTGAGTATACCTTCTGAATTCTGTGATAGTAAGTATACCTTCCTGGGGTGAAATCTGTGATAGTGAGTATACCTTCCTGAGGGTGAATTTTGTGATAGTGAGTATACTTTCCTGAGGTGAAATCTGATAGTGAGTATACATTCCTGAATTGAAATCTGTGATAGTGAGTATACCTTCTGAATTCTGTGATAGCCAGTATACCTTCTGAAATCTGTGATAGTGAGTATACCTTCTGAAATCTGTGATAGTGAGTAACCTTCTAAAATCTGTGATAGTGAGTATACCTTCTGAAATCTGTGATAGTGAGTAAACCTTCTAAAATCTGTGATAGTGAGTATACCTTCTGAAATCTGTGATAGTGAGTATACCTTCTAAAATCTGTGATAGTGAGTATACCTTCCTGAGGTAAAGTCATCATCAATGGCCAAAGGAAATAAATTTAATTCAACTGCCACTTTTTTGACATTGTTTTTCTGTAATTCTCGATCTAAGAATTCGGTTAAACTTTTATATTTAATTTTCATTTTGGATTCATAAGCACACTCTCTTTCATGGTGAGAAATAAGACCCCATACAGAGAACTGAAACCTCTATCACTTGCAAATGAGACAGAATGATAGTTTGGTTTTGTTGTACAGGTCATCTATGATGATGGATATCAGGTGTTATTTTTATAGTATATTATTTTCTTTCAGCTGTCAACATTGATGAAGCATTAAAGCCTGTTGGACTAGTAGACCAAACTTTGGGCTAAACATCAAATATATCAAACTCCAATAGTTATTGTACCAGGTGAGCTTTAAACATTACTAAATTCGGCTGACAAA
>JARBDR010000417.1:0-33012 GCA_029721355.1 Tegillarca granosa | reverse complement strand
TTTGCAAGTAAGTTTAAAGTCATAATGTCGCATGTACTTGTATACACTTTTTGCAAGTAAGTTTAAAGTCATAATGTCACATGTACTTGTATACACTTTTGCAAGTAAGTGTAAAGTCATAATGTCACATGTACTTGTATACACTTTGCAAGTAAGTGTAAAGTCATAATGTCACATGTACTTGTATACACTTTTGCAAGTAAGACTTAGTGTAAAGTCAGAATGTCACATGTACTTGTATACACTTTTGCAAGTAAGTGTAAAGTCATAATGTCACATGTACTTGTATACACTTTTTGCAAGTAGTGTAAAGTCATAATGTCACATGTACTTGTATACACTTTTTGCAAGTAAGTGTAAAGTCAGAATGTCACATGTACTTGTATACACTTTTTGCAAGTAAGTGTAAAGTCATAATGTCACATGTACTTGTATACACTTTTTGCAAGTAAGTGTAAAGTCAGAATGTCACATGTACTTGTATACACTTTTTGCAAGTAAGTGTAAAGTCATAATGTCCATGTACTGTATACACTTTTTGCAAGTAAGTGTAAAGTCAGAATGTCACATGTACTTGTATACACTTTTTGCAAGTAAGTGTAAAGTCATAATGTCACATGTACTTGTATACACTTTTTGCAAGTAAGTTTAAAGTCATAATGTCACATGTACTTGTATACACTTTTTGCAAGTAAGTTTAAAGTCATAATGTCACATGTACTTGTATACACTTTCTGCAAGTAAGTGTAAAGTCATAATGTCACATGTACTTGTATACACTTCAGAAGTGGGTGTTAAGTCATAATGTCACATGTACTTGTATACACTTTTTGTAAGTAAGTGTAAAGTCAGAATGTCACATGTACTTGTATACACTTTTTGCAAGTAAGTGTAAAGTCATAATGTCACATGTACTTGTATACACTTTTTGCAAGTAAGTGTAAACTCATAATGTCACATGTACTTGTATACACTTTTTGCAAGTAAGTGTAAAGTCAGAATGTCACATGTACTTGTATACACTTTCTGCAAGTAAGTGTAAAGTCATAATGTCACATGTACTTGTATACATTTTCTGCATTATTATTATCAAAAGGGGTAAAGTTGTTGATGCTCAATTTTCACCTAAGTGAGCCAGAAATATGTAAATGGCTTTTGGACCTGGATAACAAATATGAGTGTCTTTCATCACTTAGGTTTCAATCAAACAAAGAAAGTGTTCTTTTTCTTTCACAATTAAAAACCCTTATACACCACTGCACTGTACTTGAAAGTATTTTTATTGAGGGGGACATTGTTGTAGATAGAGATATATATTGCAAAAATTAAGGAGTTCTGAGAAATTTTATCTTTTAAAATGTATTCTATATGTATTCTATATTAATATATTAGTACAAGGTCTGATTTTGTACCAAAATAAGAAAACTTAATGTCTACAAACTTTGTTGCAAGTAATGTCAGAAGACATTGTTGTATGACAGAAGATAACCCTAAACCCAGATATTACATATTCATGCTTGTCACATGACATGATTGACTTTTTATACACTTCAACATGTCAAAATTACAATTACAGTGGGTCCCGAGTCAGAATTGAAGATAGAGCCCCCCACCATTATAGAAGGTCAGAAGATACAACTAGGATCATTATTAACAAACTGTGGATACGACAAACAATGTGATGATGGGAACACAATTTCTGTCATGGTTAACACTGGCTCTAAAGATCAAGCTGTTCCTAAAATTTGTGTAGCTGGCAAAATGTGAGTATTACAATCAACCTGATAACCTTTTATAAAAAGGAATGACAGTTTTACTTTCGGATTGTAATTTTTTTCACTTCTTAGTTTTCTAATCTATCCCACTGGGACAAATCACAAAAGTTTAGGGGGATTAAATTTTGTTTATTTTCATGGGTTATCATTGTGACCATTTTCATGACTTAATTGATATGCCACTTTGGCAGTATTTGTATCTTTGCTACATATCCCACAGATGCCCTCATAAGTTGGCTGTCGCTGATATTCACTTAAAATATGGTGAGTGACAAGCTTTAGTTTTGTGCATGAAGGCTTGTTTTAAAGATCAGGAACAGAGTAAATCAAGTGATAAGTTTACTCCCAAAGTCTGTAAACATTTGATAAGTATAACAGTATGATGTAAAAGTTGTTTAAAAACTGTCAAGTGTTATATATGCAATGGGTTATTTCTGCTCGAGGTAAAGTTTTAATGATAAAAATATTATGTCCATTGAAAGGTTTCTGTTTTGGTAATCAGCTAACTAAAGAAAATGTATTTAAGGATTGAACTTTGATTGTACTGAATTTATTGAGTGATAAATTCAGTTGGCCATGTGCAAATTGAATGAATGGCAAAGCCATTCATGAAAAAATTTTCGCGTGACCAACTGAAGTTATCGCCCAATAAATTCAGTACAACCAAAGTTCAATCCTTATATTTACAATCTTTTAAAATTTCTACGATAAAACACGAGGTTTCCCCAGTAATGAATTTTGTTACAAAAAAATCCCGACATGGTCCTGGTTTTCTTGTATAAAAAAAACCACAAACACAGATTGATCCTTTGCATTTATCACTAAAATTTATTTATTTTCTGAAAAAAATTCTAATCCGATTGATAAACTAGCGATTTCGGAAAAAAACGCAACAAAAAAACATAGCGATCAGTTGATCACCACTGCAAGGTTTTGTTTGTAAACAATGTTGTAGTAGAACTTTTTTTGATGTATACGCCAATGATACAGGTCCTGACATCATGGGTTAAAGGTCGCACATGCCCAACCAAAGTTATTGGGAAATATCTTCAGTTGCTCTCAAAGGGTTTACTGAAGAGAATTCAGTACGATTGTAAATATTATTAAATATAATACACGGTAGTCAATAATGATACACAAAATTATATCACTGGTCATAATCACATGAATAAGAAAAATAAAAACTAAGTAAAACTCAAGAGAACTTCTTTTTCTATTTTTTTTTTTTTTTTTTACTATAGTTGGGCTCCATTAATTTGTTTCATTTTTTTAATGAATACCCTTCATTTTTGGGGTTGAATATGACCGTTTATTGTATTTACTCTTTTAACCATGTTTTGTTTTTGGTATTTTACAGGGTTATGGAGGATAAGTTAAATGATGCAGGGCGAGGGTTTAATGTAGTTATTATTGATCCAAACACAAAAAAACCCAAGTCTGTATCTAGATTTGATACATATCAGCAAGGTAATCACATCACAAATTTTTGTTAAGTCAATGAATTTGACATTTTTTCTGAGAATGACATTGGATTAAGTAAAGAATAATTGGTAAGCCATGGAATTGTGATGATGTTACTGTTGAGCCATTGTCTCCTGAAATACTTAATCTCATTTCTTCATTAATCCTGATTTTTTTTATAGAAATTTATGTTTTATTTTCTGTAACAAGTTTTCTTGATTATCTGTTTGAAGGTTTGAAGATATTCTGTCATCCTGTTCAGAATTATTCTTGTGTTTGTTGAGCCTGGCATTGCCATAATTGTTGAGCCTGGCATTGCCATAATTGTTGAGCCTGGCATTGCCATAATTGTTGAGCCTGGCATTGCCATAAGGTGAGACTTAGGTGTTACTTTCCTGGTGTCAACTGCGGCGGCGGCTTGTCAAAATGTGAAAGTTAATGTTAAAGTAATGTATTTTCTACTCAATCAAAAGCTAACCAGGCAAGACATTTATATCCATGGAATTCTTGTTATTATGTTTAATGGATGTCTCAGTTCTTCATGACATTACTGTTTGTAACAGTGAATTTTTCAGACATTAACACATTTAAAGAAAGTGAAATATACCAAACCTTCACCCCAGCTTGTTTTCTATTTAGTAATTGATTTGGGGTACAGACGGTTATTTTGTGTTTCAGATAGTATTGGATTTGAGTCATTCCTTGAAGACATGTCAAATGGTGACATTATTGTTGCTGTTGCCAGTGATGATGCATCAAGAAAGTAAGATTTTTATGTAAAAGTTTATAAAAAAAAAAAGTTTTACATTTGGAATTAATTGGAATGAGTCTTCAAAACCAAGAACTTTACTGCTTTATGTCAACTACAAGGGAGAAAGGGTGTTTCCTTGTTGTATACCTCTTCTGGTTGATTTGGTACTTGTATAATGAACTAAGATCTGAAGTGGAGATATGCATCAAGTATATGTTAATTAGTACAAAGCAGATCAAGAAACACTGGCAATAAGCCTATGTGTGCTGACAATAAAACTCTGTGTGTGCGTGGGTAATAAACATATGTGTGCTGGCAATAAACTTGTGTGTGGGCTGGCAATAAATCTGTGTTTGCTGAAAACAATCCTTTGTGTGCTGAAAATAAACCTTTGGGTATTGGCAAAAAGCCTATGTTTGCTGGCAATAAACCTATGTGTGCCGAAAATAAACCTATGTGTACTGGCAATAAACCTATGTGTACTGGCAATAAACCTATATGTTTACTGGTAATAAATCTATGTGTACTGGCAATAAACCTATGTCACTGTGTGCTGGCAAAAAACTGATGTGTGTTGGCAATAAACTGATGTATGCTGGCAATAAACCAATGTGTGTTATGTGTACTGGCAACTGACTAATGTGTGCTGGCATTTAACCTGTGTGCAAGCAATAAACCTATGTGTGCTGGCAATAAAGCTCTTTGTGTGGGCAATAAACCAGTGTGTGCTGAAAATAAACCTTTGTGTGCTTGCAATATACCTATGTGTTATGCCTATATGTGCTGGCAATAAACCTGTGTGTACTGACAATAAACCTGTGTGTGCAAGCAAAAAACCTGTGTGTGTTGAAAACAAACCTTTGTGTGCTCTCAATTAAACTATGTGTGCTGGCAATAACTCTTTGGGTATTGGCAAAAAACCTATGTGTGCTGGCAATTAACCTGTGTGCTGGCAATAAACCTCTGTGTTATGCCAATAAACCTATATGTGCTGGCAATAAACCTGTGTGTGCAAGCAAAAAAACCTATATGTGATACAGAGTTTAATTTAGGTTAATCCTTGAAATAATGAGTTTTTATGTAAAATCAGTAAAAAAATAGAAATAAATAATGGAGGGTCTTGTGTACTGGCTTATAGATTACAAGGCCTCGCAGTATATCCCAATTCCTAGATAAGTATCTTACTCTGTAAGATACTATTGACAGATAACATGTCGTTTGTTAATCTGTTTGCTTGCAGAACTTCTAATTCACTCTTCCATGCACGCCCACTCATGGCAACAGTTAGCACACACCGTCACTGTCTGACAACTTTGTAAGCAACATGGCAGCTCTTTTGCTGGATTCTATACCAGATGATTTTTCAACAACTTACTTTTCTGATAACTTTTCAAAAAAATCATTGAGTCGAGGGCTAACATATTTTAAAGAAGGATATGTTCATAAAGTCACGATCTCAAAAGACTCCAGACCAGAAGAGATTAACATCGGTGGGAATTGATATAGGAGTATGAGGAAGGGGGAAACGCCACACACACTCTCTGTCACTTTGAAAAACAAGCGCCATATCTGCAATGCATATTGCTCGTGTACAGCAGGGTATACATTGCCCGATTGTTAGACATATTTCTTTTTAATGCATGTACTTTGGATTGTTTGTTGCATAGCAAGTTTGTTAAACAGTTTATTTGCGTTAGTTTTATCCTTCTTACTGTTTTGTACAGTACTACTGTCTTACATTTGAAACAATGCGACGTTTCCAAGAGAATGACATCAAATGCGTGGTTTGATGTAAACACTGACTACTTGTTCCTGCATCAAAGATTCTTCATAAGGTAAGCATTGAAAATCTTTGTACGAAAATAGAAGATCGAAGGATAGTATGCATGAACTTGTTTATTCAGTCCATCTTATTTCTTTGATTTTTGTGTTTGTTATAATCCTTCATGTCTGCATCTCGACACAGTAGCTTTGATGTGCATCAAATGTCGTGGAGTTTTTGTTGTGTATGTGCACAACTACACCATGTACCACACGTATCTTATTATAAATACATGTATTTACAAGACAGTTTAAGTACAATGGAATTTGGGCCAAGTCCTCAGTCTTGTTAGTTTATATACTACTGTATACATAAAACAGCAGTGCCAAGTTACAACTGATAACTTTTTTTGTCAGTTTTGATTAATTATAAGTAAATACACAATGTTCTAACATTTGATACAATATGGGGTTCAAACCTTTCAAAGCAAATAATTCCAAATATGCCCTTGAAACACCAACTATATATACATTCAATTTCATTTTTAAGAAATTAAAGTCACTTGTTCAATTATAATGAGGCATTACCACAGTTGAGAAATTAGGAGATGCAATACACTTGAGATAATGAGCAGTGTAAGGATTTTTATTTTGTCAAGCCTAACATTATACACAACAGAAGTATGGAACTGAATCACGCCTAAAAGGGACTTTAATTTCTGTTACTGAATAACTCTTGGCAGAAAAGTCACAATATGTCTTGGTCAAACAATCAAGCCTTGAGGGGGTTCAAGTATTTGGCTTTCATTTTACAATTATCAGACCTGGCAGGGGTTCAAACCTTACAAATTTCTAATGTCAACTAATTGAGTAGTTAGGCATGCCTAGGATTACCAGTGTGATTTTTAAGTAAACTTTCAGGAAGTGTTAAATTACCTTCAAATTCAATTAAGCATAACAATTCAATTTTATCATTGGTTAACTTCACTGTCATTTTAATGAACAATGAACATTTAACACAATACATCATAACAGAGATTTTATTCCTTATCTAATTTGTATTACAGTTCAGGTGGAACATGTTCTCACATGGTAGGCCTTGTGGAAACAATCCAGCAATTTCAAATTCTTAGTTTGAAAGATGTGCCATCAGGACAAGCTTGTACTAGTTTGCCTCAGACCTAGCACATTCCTAGAGGAAACAGAATTACCCCAATTTCTGTAAGCAAGGTTGTTGTTACCAAAGCAAAAGATGTAAGAAAGAAAGTTCCCATTATTCAAAAGCCTTTGGATTGTGAAAGGTATATAAAAATAAACAAAAATTAACTTGCACTCATTAGTATTATAAACATTCCTTCACATAAATTGTTGAAGAAAAATATATCATGTTGTAATATACTTTGTACCAACTGTTTCAACGTACCCTGAGCCTTGTTAACTACTTATTATATCACTCACTACACTAGTTATAAAAAATGATCAATGAAATGCATGTTTTTTGAAGTAAAACAAGTTGTCAGAACACAATAATCAGACTAGAAAATCAACATCATCATCAGAAAAAAATTATCGTTATAATTAAAATTGATGGTGACATCATCATCATTATGGTGGCTTCCTTAAAAATCATCAACATCATCATCAACAACAAGGCAGCATTCTTAAAAAAATAAATAAAAATTTAAAAAAAAATAAATAAATAAATAAACAAATAAAATTAAAAAAAAATAAATAAATGAATAAATAATAATGACAATACTTCAATTTTAACATAAAATTTCACATAATTAACCTTTGGCCTTGACGTTCTACCATCAGCTGTTGCAAATGAATTGCACATCCATTTGCATTTAAACATCTGTATCATTATTTTGGAACAGTCTATCAAATACACAAGTCATATACGAACTTTTAAAAACTTTTAGGGACTGCAGAGACTGAGTGGTCTAAAGTGCCGGAAACAAATCACTAATGCTTCTCACCTCTGAAGTGTAAGTTTGATTCCCAGAGTGGGCAGAGCATTTTATGAGGGAAAGTTTGTCAGTTTACTTGCCACAGGTCAGTGGTTTACTACAGGTACTCTGGTTTCCTCTTCCATTCCCAAACAGACCATCCCGATATAAGTGAAATAATCTTGAATGGGGAGTTGAACATTAACCATCAATTAATCATTTAAAAACTTTAACTCTTAAAATAAAAAAAAAAAACCAACAATAAAAAAGTTAAACATTGTGCTTGAGTAAAATAAAATTAACATTGAACACTAATGACATAGCTCTGTATGTCTCTGCAGTGTGCACTTTTGTGCAAGCAAGCTAAAACTGATATATAAATCTTCTGCACATTTTATACAAATCTCCTTAATTTTCAACACAGGATTTTGCCAAAGTGTCAAAAGAGATCACACTGTCAACAATTTGTTGGTTGACAAGTAAACATTTTTGTAGCAAAGCAATTAGAAATTATCTTGTATGATTGAATTTTTTTTATTGCTCTCTCAACACGAATACAGTGCTGAGCTATTTTCTTGGTAAGGTGTACATCTGCTTGTGAAAGCTGGCACCCAGCAGATACAAATGGGGATATGTTAAGGTGCAATCCAAGTTTCTGCAGCTCTTCGGAAATTGTAAACCCCTTATCTGCCATAATGGAATCTCCCCTTTTAATGTAGCCTGCTTCTATTTACTGTTCTAACAGTCTAAAAAAGTTACTTTTTTCAATAATCTCTTTATCAGACATAGATCCAGTAAATAACTCACTTATGAAAATAACATTCCCCATAGGATCACATGCTACTAAACCCTTATGTGTAGTTGATGACTTGTAATCTGAATACATCTGTGACTGCAACTTTAATGATATGGTTTCTCGGTTTTCAAATCCGTGCAGTCTATAATTGCAAGAGTCGATGAAAATCCAGACTTGTACTGAGGTTGCATACTCTCGTTGATAACACCCTGATGTGGCCAGATTGGGATTATACCCAATAGTAAATACATATGGTCTATCCAAGCATTAAATATTTCACTCACAGCTCGTGTAGAAATACCAAACCCAAATCTCAAGTTTTTCACTCCAAAGTCATGAGGTAATCTCATGAGAGTTAAAAATAACTGTTCTTAATGTCCATAGAAATATCTTTTCTTTTAATCTGAATTTTGGTTACAGTTTCTGAAGATAACAACTGTAGTAATTTAACGTAAGTTTTATATTTTAAACTACAGTAATACTCAAATAATCCTTTAAATTTTCACTCTTGTTTTAAGACAGTTTCAACAGTTAAAGGCAAAAAATCAACATTATTCTTTATAGGTTGATTTTTACTTAGGACTGAATTTTCAAGATGCAAGTGCTGGTTCAAGACTTTTTGGTGATGCAGATTTTCTTCACTTGCTTTGAGGTTTTCTTGCAATTCTTTAATCTCTGCTGCAGCAGATAACACTGCTAATGGTGAACCTATAAGATAATTTAACATTTTTTTTATTTTTCAGTCACAACACTATGCATTAAAATTCAACAACAGTGAATCTGTTACCTGTGGCAATACTACTTTCCCAAAAGATGCAAAAGTTAAACTTCCACCATGGTACAATTGTTTAAAATCAAATCCTGTCAACAGTATTGAGATAAAGCAGAGTACTAGAGGTCAACATAACAAAACTAACTGGTATAGGTACAGGTGGGAAGGAATAACAGCATCTCAAATGCATCAAGTAGTGCTACAGAAGAAAAAAAACCAACAGATGCTCTACTAAAATCTCTTTTTTCCACAAGTACATTTACATGTGCAGCAACAGAATATGGCACAACAAGAGAGAAATCAGCAAAAGCACAAAATACTGTTGAAAAGTCAACCAACAACATCCATCTTCTTGATTATGGTCTCGTTATCAACAACGAATTTCCATTTCTGGCTGCAACACCAGATGCTAAAGTTTGTGACAAAAATGAATTTGGTTTGCTGGAAATAAAGTGTCCATATGCTGCAAGAGATATGACCATTCCTCAGGCTATTGACAATATTAATAACTTTGTATTGTGCAGAGAAAATGAGGTAGTTACAATTTACAGGTACCATGCATATTATGTCCAAATTCAGGGACAATTACTAGTATGACACCATGGTTGATTAAACATAATATATTCTGTGTTCCAGCTACTGGTTTTGTTTTTAAAGTTGGTGGATAGTTAAGCTGCTTTACTGCCCTTTGTAAATAAAGAAAAAGAAAACAAAAGTTTTATGAATATTATAATAATTCACAATTCGTGTCCAGGGAAAATAAAAGTTTTTGGGATACTGTGTAAACATTTCAGCAAATACAGGAAAATCTGCAGTCAAGACATTACACATTAACATAAATTCAAATAAGATAGTAAGCTTGCTGTTTGATTTAATTTGTATTATTGCCTGTAAAATGGTATATGACAAATCTTCATGACAAGTAGTATACTACTATGGAAGTGAACAATATTTTGAAATTAGCTAGTTATATGGTATGGATTTGACAGGAACAATAGCGATTAAATCCATTGCTAGTAAAATCAAAATTGTAATTGTAACACTATCTGCTAAGTTATACCTATAAAATAAATCTGTTTTAAAAAAGTTTTTTCACCAGATTGAAGGATTTTCATGTGTTTGAAATTATATTCCCACAAATGTGAGACTTGTGGTCAATAATTTCAAAAGTGCTACACAAAAGAATTATTTTTTAAAAAATAATGTTAGAATTGACAACCAGAATGGGATTTTTCATTTTTAAAACAGAATTTTCTTTTTCAAAGACAGTATATATATTTATTGTTTTAGAGGTAAATATTGAAATTGGTGGATTTATTTTTTTGCAACCTTAAGAAAAAAACAAGTTTTTGATAGACAAATCAAATAAAATTTAATAGATATTGCCATCATAGCTTTATCATAAATCTGTTATGATTCTTTTTTTTTCATATAAAATTTATTTATAAAGTTCAATTTTTAATTTGTTTGTCAGTCAGCATTTATGAACATTTTGCAACTGAAATTGAGAAATTAAATTTGCTGTCTAAAATATTCTAAATGTTATTTAAGTTGTTAAAATATATTAACCTAGACTGTGATAGTGCATGTCTTTGGCGCCATTGAGGACAGTTTTTCTTAACACTTGATCCATCAACTGGTAAGGGATCTGAGGATTCTTCAGTTGGTTCGTCTTTTGAAACAAAATGCTGTCCAACATAAAAACTATTAATTAAAAATATGTCATTAAGACACTATATATTAACAAATATACTTTTGTGTAGTTTTAACAAAAATGGAAATGATAAAGAATACCAAATATAACAATTTAACTGAGACATGCAGAACAGATATACATTCATACATGTAGTTACCAACTTACCATGTAAATTGTATTTTTATTTATTATCAGTGGTGTGAGTAAAACAGTCATTACTTAGATGTAATTAAAGCATTTGTATATATATATATATATATATATATATATATATATATATATATATATATATATATATATATATATATATATATATATATATTGTAAAGAAATAAAGAGTGACATTGAAATATTGTGTACATTCTGGAACCTTATTGATAGTTTTTAGTAAATTTTTTCTTTTTAACAACATATCCTCAAAAGGGTTCCTGCAATATAAAATAGAAAAGATGGATTTAAAAAATGAGCTGAGAATAGAATCTGACACAAACATATATAACAATATACCACAACCTATACCATCTCCAGTTTGATTGGAGATATTCATGTAGTCAGTCATAATGAAGTCAAATGTGGACGAAAGTGCCTTCACCATAAACAACTAGAGGCTCCTAGCACTGTAGTTTAAGCTGTAGAGTAATGGATAAAAAAAGATATTACCATAATTTTCTTAAGTGTTTTCTGAAATGCAAATACATTGCCATGCTAGTACTGAGGAGGTTACAAGTTTAAGCCCTGGTTTGACCAATTCCTTTTCCACTTTCCAGAAGGAAAGAATTTAACAAGCTGTGCTTAATACGTTATTTGGAAATCTCATTAGAGAAAGTGCTGTGAGCATTGATTTGAAAAGATCTCAGATTTGAATCTAAGTGGCAACACAGAGACTCCTTATAAAGCACCCTGGAACATCTTATCTGTTTTACCTTCTAAAATAATCCAGGAACATTTTACCTGTTTTACCTTCTAAAATAATCCAGGAACATCTTATCTGTTTTACCTTCTAAAATAATCCAGGAACATCTTACCTGTTTTACCTTCTAAAATAATCCAGGAACATTTTACCTGTTTTACCTTCTAAAATAATTCAGGAACATTTTACCTGTTTTACCTTCTAAAATAATCCAGGAACATCTTATCTGTTTTACCTTCTAAAATAACCCAGAAACATCTTACCTGTTTTACCTTCTAAAATAATCCAGGAACATTTTACCTGTTTTACCTTCTAAAATAATCCAGGAACATTTTACCTGTTTTACCTTCTAAAATAATCCAGGAACATCTTATCTGTTTACCTTCTAAAATAACCCAGAAACATCTTACCTGTTTTACCTTCTAAAATAACCCAGAAACATCTTACCTGTTTTACCTTCTAAAATAATCCAGGAACATTTTACCTGTTTTACCTTCTAAAATAATCCAGGAACATTTTACCTGTTTTACCTTCTAAAATAATCCAGGAACATTTTACCTGTTTTACCTTCTAAAATAACCCAGAAACATCTTACCTGTTTTACCTTCTAAAATAATCCAGGAACATTTTACCTGTTTACCTTCTAAAATAATCCAGGAACATTTTACCTGTTTTACCTTCTAAAATAATCCAGGAACATTTTACCTGTTTTACCTTCTAAAATAATCCAGGAACATCTTATCTGTTTTACCTTCTAAAATAATCCAGGAACATTTTACCTGTTTTACCTTCTAAAATAATCCAGGAACATTTTACCTGTTTTACCTTCTAAAATAATCCAGAAACATCTTACCTGTTTTACCTTCTAAAATAATCCAGGAACATTTTACCTGTTTTACCTTCTAAAATAATCCAGAAACATCTTACCTGTTTTACCTTCTAAAATAATCCAGGAACATCTTATCTGTTTTACCTTCTAAAATTACCCAGAAACATCTTACCTGTTTTACCTTCTAAAATAATCCAGGAACATTTTACCTGTTTTACCTTCTAAAATAATCCAGGAACATTTTACCTGTTTACCTTCTAAAATAATCCAGGAACATTTTACCTGTTTTACCTTCTAAAATAATCCAGGAACATTTTACCTGTTTTACCTTCTGAAATAATTCAGTAACATCTTATCTGTTTTACATTCTAAAATAATCCAGGAACATCTTACCTGTTTTACCTTCTAAAATAATCCAGGAACATTTTACCTGTTTACCTTCTAAAATTATCCAGGAACATTTTACCTGTTTTACCTTCTAAAATAATCCAGGAACATTTTACCTGTTTTACCTTCTAAAATAATTCAGTAACATCTTATCTGTTTTACATTCTAAAATAATCCGGGAACATCTTACCTGTTTTACATTCTAAAATAATCCAAGAACATCTTTCCTGTTTTACCATCTTAAATGATTAGCCCCCCTCCCCATCATGACTGTGTTCGGCGTGGGACAATGAACAAGGCCTTATTAACAGTTTACATCTACGATTAAGCACTTGGAAATGATGGATATTTTTTTATTTTTTCTACGCAAATTTATTTTATATTTCTAATTATCTATTTTAAATTAAACAATTAAATTTCATATTAATAGAGAAGTTATATTTACCAAGGTGGGGTAAGTTTGTAGATAAAAATAAAAGTGGGCAGAGTCTATAGAAAGGGGCGACTTGGAATTGGGGGGGGGAGTTCTCTTACTACTGATTTTGATACAATGGACACATGCTGGAGCACATGAATATTGTTGACAGTGTCTTGGTGTGGGGTGTTGCTTTAGTTCATCTTAAAAATAAATGTTACTAAGTTTCTATACAAAAATAGATTTCTTACATGATTTCTGATCATAAATTTACCTTTGTGCAAACAAATTTGTGTCTGGATTCTGCTGTGAATGAGGTCGACCACGTTTCACCTAAAACACTTCTCCCAGTTGGTCTTGGGCTTCAGAAATGGAATAAATGCCATATTCTGAATCCTGCCTGGGTGTCTTGTATCGCTGTTACACGTCCCTCAAGAACAAGTTTCCACCATTTCAATGCAGTAATCTGCTGTTTACAAGCAGTCTACAATAGTCCGACACATGGTAAATATTGTGGGACCTAATGGCGGCCAATCGTTTCGCGCATTTGATTGGCTAATATCTTCTTAGCAACTCATTGTCAGTGCAACCGTGGAAGAGTGAATTGCTTAATTCAATAACCATTTTTAGCTCAACTGGCTATAGCCAGCTGAGCTTATGGCATGGTTTTGCGTGTGTCCGTGCGTGCGTGCGTGCGTAAACTTTAATCTTCTCCTCTGAAACCACTGGGCCAATTGGGACCAAATTTGGTGTGGAAGGTCCTTAGGTGGAGTAGACTAAAGTTTGTACCAGGCGACCCCGCCCGACGTCCAAGATGGCCGCTGTTACTATAAATAGCAAAAACACATAAATAGCCATTGTTGAGTCAATTTTTAACCGTTTTTGTTCAAATTTGAAATGTAGAGAGTAAATAGTCAGGCATTCAATATATAACGGGTTTTTATGAGAAATTTTTCGTTGAACCAATTTTTACGAATTATGCAAATGAGGTGTAATATTTAATCAATTATTTGAAAATCTTCTCCTCCGAAACCACTGGGCCAATAGGGACCAAATTCGGTGTGGAAGGTCCTTAGGTGGAGTAGACCAAAGTTTGTACCAGACGACCCCGCCCAACATCCAAGATGGCCGCTGTTACTATAAATAGCAAAAACACATAAATAGCCATTGTTGAGTCAATTTTTAACCGTTTTTGTTCAAATTTGAAATGTAGAGAGTAGATAGCCGGGCATTCAATATATATAACGGGTTTTTCTGAGAAATTTTTCATTGACCCGATTTTTACGAATTATGCAAATGAGGTGTAATATTTAATCAATTGTTTGAAAATCTTCTCCTCCGGAACCACTGGGCCAATAGGGACCTAATTCGGTGTGGAAGGTCCTTAGGTGGAGTAGACTAAAGTTTGTACCAGGCGACCCTGCCCAACATCCAAGATGGCCACTGTTACTATAAATAGCAAAAACACATAAATAGCCATTGTTGAGTCAATTTTTAACCGTTTTTGTTCAAATTTGAAATGTAGAGAGTATATAGCGGGGCATTCAATATATATAACGGGTTTTTCTGAGAAATGTTTCGTTGACCTGATTTTTATGAATTATGCAAATGAGGTGTAATATTTAATCAATTCTTTGAAAATCTTCTCCTCTGAAACCACTGGGCCAATTGGGACCAAATTTGGTATGGTAGGTCCCTAGGTGGGGTAGACCAAAGTTTGTACCAGGCGACCCCGCCCGACATCCAAGATGGGGGCTGTTACTATAAATAGCAAAAACACATAAATAGCCATTGTTGAGTCATTTTTTAACTGTTTTTGTTCAAATTTAAAATGTATAGAGTAGATAGCAGGGCATTCACTAGATAAAACGGGTTTTTCTGAGAAATGTTTCGTTGACCCGATTTTTACGAATTATGCAAATGAGGTGTTATATTTAATCAATTCTTTGAAAATCTTCTCCTCTGAAACCACTGGGCCAATTGGGACCAAATTCGGTGTGGAAGGTCCTTAGGTGGAGTAGACTAAAGTTTGTACCAGGCGACCTCGCCTGACATCCAAGATGGCCGCTGTTACTATAAATAGCAAAAACACGTAAATAGCCGTTGTTGAGTCATTTTTTAACCGTTTTTGTCCAAATTTGAAATGTAGAGGGTAGATAGCAGGGCATTAAACATATATAACAGGTTTTTCTGAGAAATGTTTCGTTGACCCGATTTTTACGAATTATGCAAATGAGGTGTAATATTTAATCAATTCTTTGAAAATCTTCTCCTCTGAAACCACTGGGCCAATTGGGACCAAATTCGGTGTGGAAGGTCCTTAGGTGGAGTAGACTAAAGTTTATACCAGGCGACCTCGCCTGACATCTAAGATGGCCGCTGTTACTATAAATAGCAAAAACACGTAAATAGCCATTGTTGAGTCATTTTTTAACCGTTTTTGTTCAAATTTGAAATGTAGAGAGTAGATAGCAGGGCATTAAACATATATAACAGGTTTTTCTGAGAAATGTTTCGTTGACCCGATTTTTACGAATTATGCTAATGAGGTGTAATATTAAATCAATTCTTTGAAAATCTTCTCCTCTGAAACCACTGGGGCAATTTGAACCAAATTTGATGTGGAAGGTTGGTCTGACTAAAGTTTGTACCAGACAATCTTGTCCAACACTCAAGATGGTTGCTGTTACTATAAATAGAAAAAACACTAAAATTGCCATTGTGGATCCATTTTTCAACCAATTAAGCTCAAATTTGAAATATACAAAGTATATTGTGAGGGATTCAACCGGTTTTGTGGGAAATTTTTTGTTGACCTGATTTTCAAGAATTATGCATAAAGTGTAATATTTAGCGAAATCTTTGAAAATCTTCTCTTCTGAAACTACTGGGCCAATTGGAATGAAATTTTGTGTGGAAAGTCCAAATGTCGGCCTGACTAAAGGTTGTACCAGGCAACCTGGCCTGACATCCAAGATGGCCGTTATAACTAAAAATAGAAAAGAAAAAAAATTACCATTGTTGATCTTTTTTTCCACAAATAGAGCTCAAATTTTAAATATAGAACTTCAAAGTATACTGTGTAGGATTCAAAATATATAATGTTTTTTCTGAGAAAACTTTTATTGACCCAAGCTTAAGCTGATGAACCAATTATGGTAACCACATTACATTGTCTTACAGGGCGCCACAATGGCCGAGTGGTTTTAAGAATTCGATGTTACGAATCACAGCACCTTTCACCCCTGACATTGTGCATTAATGCCAAGTGGCACTAGCACTTCATCTTTGAAAGTTAGTCAGTTAACTTGCTGCTTGGTCGTGGTTTTCTTCGATACTCCAGTGTCCTCCATCATTTCCAAAACCGACAGTCTCTGTATAAGTGAAATATTATTGAGTTGAACGTTAAACAGCATTACAAACAAAAACAAACATTGTCTTACATATGCAGCCAGTTGAGCATCACAGGCCCTATTGGGCCTCTTGTTGTCTGTCTTTTTTGTTATCATTGTAATTTAAGTACCACTGAAATCTTCAGTATTTTGATGTACAATAAAACCTTCATTTCAACACTATTTCAAATCTTAATCAGATTTTCAGATTTTGACATGATAATGAGGTTTGGCATAACTTATAAGGAAAAAGTTAACAAAGTACATTGATTTGTTTGTAGGCTAAGCAATAATGCTAAAGAACTGTTAAATAAACTAGGAAGCAGTATGATACAGAATTTAAAGTTTAGAGATGTTTGGTATTTTATAAGTCAGAAAGGCATCAGTGGATTTACCTTGATGGAACAGGTAAGATCTACACATCAACAGGATTTAAAGTTTAGAGATGTTTGGTATTTTATAAGTCAGAAAGGTATCAGTGGATTTACCTTGATGGAACAGGTAATATCTACACATCCACAGAATTTAAAGTTCAGAGATGTTTGGTATCTTATAAGTCAGTAAGGTATCAGTGGATTTACCTTGATGGAACAGGTAATATCTACACATCCACAGAATTTAAAGTTTAGAGATGTTTGGTATTTTATAAGTCAGAAAGGTATCAGTGGATTGACCTTGATGGAACAGGTAAGATCTACACATCCACAGGATTTAAAGTTTAGAGATGTTTGTTATTTTATAAGTCAGAAAGGTATCAGTGGATTTACCTTGATGGAACAGGTAAGATCTAACCATCCACAGAATTTAAAGTTTAGAGATGTTTGGTATTTTATAAGTCAGAAAGGTATCAGTGGATTTACCTTGATGGAACAGGTAAGATCTACACATCCACAGGATTTAAAGTTTAGAGATGTTTGGTATTTTATAAGTCAGAAAGGTATCAGTGGATTTACCTTGATGGAACAGGTAAGATCTACACATCCGCAGGATTTAAAGTTCAGAGATGTTTGGTATTTTATAAGTCAGAAAGGTATCAGTGGATTTACCTTGATGGAACAGGTAATATCTACACATCCACAGGATTTAAAGTTTAGAGATATTTGGTATTTTATAAGTCAGAAAGGTATCAGTGGATTTACCTTGATGGAACAGGTAAGATCTACACATCCACAGGATTTAAAGTTTAGAGATGTTTGGTATTTTATAAGTCAGAAAGGTATCAGTGGATTTACCTTGATGGAACAGGTAAGATCTACACATCCACAGGATTTAAAGTTTAGAGATGTTTGGTATCTTATAAGTCAGAAAGGTATCAGTGGATTTACCTTGATGGAACAGGTAAGATCTACACATCCACAGGATTTTAAGTTCAGAGATGTTTGGTATCTTATAAGTCAGAAAGGTATCAGTGGATTTACCTTGATGGAACAGGTAAGATCTAACCATCCACAGAATTTAAAGTTCAGAGATGTTTGGTATTTTATAAGTCAGAAAGGTATCAGTGGATTTACCTTGATGGAACAGGTAAGTTCTACACATCCACAGGATTTAAAGTTTAGAGATGTTTGGTATTTTATAAGTCAGAAAGGTATCAGTGGATTTACCTTGATGGAACAGGTAAGATCTACACATCCGCAGGATTTAAAGTTCAGAGATGTTTGGTATTTTATAAGTCAGAAAGGTATCAGTGGATTTACCTTGATTGAACAGGTAATATCTACACATCCATAGAATTTAAAGTTTAGAGATGTTTGGAATTTTATAAGTCAGAAAGGTATCAGTGGATTTACCTTGATGGAACAGGTAAGATCTACACATCCACAGGATTTAAAGTTCAGAGATGTTTGGTATCTTATAAGTCAGAAAGGTATCAGTGGATTTACCTTGATTGAACAGGTAATATCTACACATCCATAGAATTTAAAGTTTAGAGATGTTTGTTATTTTATAAGTCAGAAAGGTATCAGTGGATTTACCTTGATGGAACAGGTAATATCTACACATCCACAGAATTTAAAGTTTAGAGATGTTTGGTATTTTATAAGTCAGAAAGGTATCAGTGGATTTACCTTGATGGAACAGGTAATATCTACACATCCACAGAATTTAAAGTTTAGAGATGTTTGGTATTTTATAAGTCAGAAAGGTATCAGTGGATTTACCTTGATGGAACAGGTAAGATCTACACATCCACAGGATTTAAAGTTTAGAGATGTTTGGTATTTTATAAGTCAGAAAGGTATCAGTGGATTTACCTTGATGGAACAGGTAATATCTACACATCCACAGAATTTAAAGTTTAGAGATGTTTGGTATTTTATAAGTCAGAAAGGTATCAGTGGATTTACCTTGATGGAACAGGTAAGATCTACACATCCACAGGATTTAAAGTTTAGAGATGTTTGGTATTTTATAAGTCAGAAAGGCATCAGTGGATTTACCTTGATGGAACAGGTAAGATTTACACATCCACAGGATTTAAAGTTTAGAGATGTTTGTTACAATAACCCTTCCATGTTTTTAGACAGATTTTTATAATTTCATTATCAAGTGTCCAAGACACTTGGAGAAAATATGAAAATTTAAATAATGTAAAAAAAATTTTGGATGTCCTAATATTTAGCATGTCAGACATGTTTGTTATTTAAAATTCAAAAATTATTTGTAAATTCACTGAAGGAAGAAGTCTGACTCAGAAAATTTCTTTTGTTTGTTCTTACTCAGCATTTAATAGAAAAAAAAACGAAAACAAAAAACAAACCTAAAAAAATTTAACAAAATAAATAAATAAATAAATAAAAATAAATAAAAAAATAAATTATTTAAAAATATATATATAAATAGAATAATACTTGTGTTACTGATTAATTAATAAATATGTAATTATTTTTTTAGGATTAACTTATGTCATGCATATCATATATATTTACATGTGTGCTCTCTATTTACATATGTGAACTTTGATTAAAATTTACATTATACATGTTGGTCATTATTTCAAGATGGTCACCATACTATAAATAGAAAAATCAGATAGATAGACATTATTCAATTTTTATGAATTGCTTTTATTAAAAATTTGAATAGAAAGATGTGTGGCTATTTAACATACTGGTACATGTATTTTACAGATTTTTCTGACAAATTTTCCTTTGACCCAGTTTACACAATTAAATGTTATTTTAAGTTGATTCTTTGAAAATTTCCACTTCTGAAACTGCTAAGACATCTTATAATCAGAATGGCTGTGGTTACTATGAATACAGATAAAGAGCCATTTAACATGTACTTATGGACTAATTTTGTGTAACTTAGCTGGTTAAAATTCAATTGCAAATCTGCTATATGAGCAATACAGGCCTATTGAGCCCCTTGTTTGTAAATTGATACATTTTAATTATCTTTCTTAGAACATTGTATGATGTACATTTATATAGCAGCTCATTACCATTATACACTTTATTTTAATTTCTTTTTTCTGCAGATAAGTTATGCAGGTTATGATGGTGAATGGCCAAAATCTCTACATGGTTCTTTCTGTCTGCATAAAAAACGTATGTATTTATTTAGATTATACACAACTTATCTTCAAACACATAAATGCTCCAAACAACGTTTACTTGATCAGGGCAAAGCATATTCAACTTTAAAAGCTTATTGTTTGATGTTATTGGTAATGTTCATTTTAACACTACTGGTGGATTGAACGTTACTGTGGCTTCTCTTCACTGGGATCAATCCAGACTTGATTTGACATCACTATGACTCCTTTTCACTGGGATCAATCCAGACTTGATTGAACACCATTGAGGCTCCCTTTCACTGGGATCAATCCAGACTTGATTTGACACCAATGAGGCTCCCTTTCACTTGGATCAATCCAGACTTGATTTGACACCATTGAGGCTCCCTTTCACTGGGATCAATCCAGACTTGATTTGACACCACTGAGGCTCCCTTTCACTGGGATCAATCCAGACTTGATTTGACACCACTGAGGCTCCTTTACACTGGGATCAATTCAGACTTGTTTTGACACCACTGAGGCTCCCTTTCACTGGGATCAATCCAGACTTGTTTTGACACCACTGAGGCTCCCTTTCACTGGGATCAATCCAGACTTGATTTGACACCACTAAGGCTCCCTTTTACTGGGATCAATCCAGACTTGATTTGACACCACTGAGGCTCCTTTTCACTGGGATCAATCCAGACTAGATTTGTCATCGCTGAGTCTCCTATTCACTGGGATTGAGCCAGTCATGATGGACACAAGTGAGGCTCCTTTTAACTAGGATTAAAGCCTTCAGACATTGACTTTTACAATTAAGCCTCCTGTTTGGTTTACAGAGATATATCTGTATGCCTAAAAAACAAAGCAAAAACAGAAAAAAAAATCTCCAAATCAAAATACATGAAGAAGTTCCATTAACTTTAGTCATTGAATTTTCTGTTGTTTCTTTTGACTACAGTTACAGGATCAAAAGTAGCTCCAGAACCGCAGTCATACAGAAATGAAGAACGTAGAGATTTTTGTAAAAAATATGATGGTTATGCTGAATTCTGTGATAGTGAGTATACCTTTCTATGGTAAAATCTGTGATAGTGAGTATACCTTCCTCAGGTAAAATTTGTGATAGTGAGTATACCTTCCTAGGGTAAAATTTGTGATAGTGAGTTTACCATCTGAATTTGTGATAGTGAGTATACCTTCCTTGGGTGAAATCTGTGATAGTGAGTGAGTATACCTTCTGAATTCTGTGATAGTGAGTATACCTTCCTGAGGTGAAATCTGTAATTATGAGTATAAATAATGAGTATACCTTCCTGAGGTAAAATCTGTGATAGTGAGTATACCTTCCTGAGGTGATATCTGTGATAGTGAGTATACCTTCTGAATTCTGTGATAGTAAGTATACCTTCCTTGGGTGAAATCTATGATAGTGAGTATACCTTCCTGGGGTGAAATCTATGATAGTGAGTATACCTTCCTGAGGTGAATTTTGTGATAGTGAGTATACCTTCCTGAGGTGAAATCTGATAGTGAGTATACATTCCTGAATTGAAATCTGTGATAGTGAGTATACCTTCTGAATTCTGATAGTGAGTATACCTTCTGAAATCTGTGATAGTGAGTAAACCTTCCAAAATCTGTGATAGTGAGTATACCTTCCTGAGGTAAAGTAATTTATTTACAGTCATCATCAATGGCCAAAGGAAATAAATTTAATTCAACTGCCACTTTTTTGTCATTGTTTTTCTGTAATTCTCCATCTAAGAATTCGGTTAAACTTTTATATTTAATTTTCATTTTGGATTCATAAGCACACTCTCTCTCATGGTGAAAAATAAGACCCCATACAGAGAACTGAAACCTCTATCACTTGCAAATGAGACAGAATGATAGTTTGGTTTTGTTGTACAGGTCATCTATGATGATGGATATCAGGTGTTATTTTTATAGTATATTATTTTCTTTCAGCTGTCAACATTGATGAAGCATTAAAGCCTGTTGGACTAGTGGACCAAACTTTGGCTAAACATCAAATATATCAAACTCCAATAGTTATTGTACCAGGTGAGCTTTAAACATTAACTAAATTCGGCTGACAAATGTCTGGAAATTTCTAATCTACACAGTGGTGATGCATTTAAATGATTTTGTGGTACAATGTACTTTATCAAGTATAAACATGAAAAATTAATGTTTTCAATGTAAATTTGTACAAGTCAGGGATGTAGGACCTGAATAGGGACATTTTCATTATACACATGTATAGATAAGTAGCAAGATTTATTTGTATAAATCCTAGCTTTGTAGCCTTTTTGGATAATGTTTATGGTAATAAAAATTTATTAAAATGTTTCTCAAATAAAACTGGAGAGGTTTCAGGTGGGCAACATACTATTGGTATAGATTGGAATAGGTCATAGATGATTGATAACACTATTGTTGTTTTGGAAAATTAAGAACATTGTTTGTATATGTATTATTTTTTAAAATTTATAAGTGCACAATACTCCAAAATTAATTGATTTTGATAGGGCATGTGTAGGGAGGGTTCTCTAATGTGCCATGCCTGCCATGACACGGGGCATCGGTTTTTAATGTCTTATCCAAAGAACCCCGTGTTTTTTATTTCTAAATGTGGAGTGCTTGATGAAAAATGATCACTACATATTTTCAAATCTTGGTCAGACCCAGCCAGAGTTTGAACCCCGACCTCCCAGAGACAAAGCAAACACTCTACAAACTGAGCTACCCTAGAAGTAGTACAACACTCCAAGAGAACTCAGGTAAATCATACGGACACTGACATCTTCTTATTGATATATATGTAATTAATAATTTTTTCATTAGGTATGAATCATAATGCTTTAGTAAGAACACTGGAAACTACATTGATGCAGCCTGGTATAAATCCAGGCTCTGTAGTTGTAAGTATACTTTCTGTAATAATAACAAATTAAAATATGATTTCATTAATTCAGAAATCTGATTAACTTGTATTTGTTTTAACATACTTTCATGACATCACATTTCTCAGTAACAGTTTTTACATATTACGTACATGTATTTAAATGTCAAGGAGTAATGGGTTTTCACACCACATTAATGTATATTTCAACTGTATAGAGCTGGTCTGTTCTAAAAAGTGAACTTGATTGTTTTAGCACTAAATTCTCTCTGTATATGATTTAACCTGCTGAAATTCAGAAAGCAATCTGACAATCAGTTCTGACACTGGAATCTTTCCCAGTATAATTAAACCTGCTGACATTCAGAAAGCAATCTGACAGTCAGACAGTCATTCTGACACTTGAATTTTCCCACCTTATAATTTAATCTGTTGACATTCAGAAAGCAATCTGACAATCATTCTGACACTAGAGTCTTCCCATATATGATATAACCTGCTGACATTCAGAAGGCAATCTGACAATCATTATGGCACCAGAGTCTTCCCCTGTATGATTTAACCTGTTGACATTCAGAAAGCAATCTGACAGTCGTTCTGACACTGGAATCTTACCCAGTATAATTTAACCTGTTGACATTCAGAAAGCAATCTGACAATTGTTCTGGCACCAGAGTCTTCCCCTGTATGATTGAACCTGCTGACATTCAGAAAGCAATCTGACAATCATTCTGACACTAGAATTTTCCCCAGTATGATTAAACCTGTTGACATTCAGAAAACAATCTGACAATCGTTCTGACACTGGAATTTTCCCACTTATAATTTAATCTATTGACATTTAGAAAGCAATCTGACAATCATTCTGGCACCAGAGTCTTCAGCTGTATGATTTAACCTGTAAACATTCAGAAAGCAATCTGACAATTGTTCTGACACTAGAATCCTCTGCTGTATAATTTAACCTGCTGACATTCAGAAAGCAATCTGACAATCGTTCTGACACAAGAATCTTCCCCAGTATAATTTAACCTGCTGACATTTAGAATGCAATCTGACAATCATTCTGGACACTAGAATCTTCCCCAGTATAATTTAACCTGTTGACATTCAGAAAGCAATCTGACAATCGTTCTGGCACTAGAATCTTCTTCAGTATAATTTAACCTGTTGACATTGAGAAAGCAATTTGACAATCATTATGGCACCAGAGTCTTCACCTGTATGATTTAACCGGTTGACATTCAGAAAGCAATCTGACAATCGTTCCTACACTAGAATCTTCCCCAGTATGATTTAACTTGTTGTTAATACATTCACATGATAATTCAATGAATCTTGAATCGTCTTTACTACAGAGTTAACAAATCATTCAGAATTTTATCTGTAAATGTTAAATTAATTTTTCAGGTTGCCTGGGATGAAAATTTTCCAGAATATGCTGAACTTGCTGATGTATTTAACTTTAAAAATATGTCTGTAAAAAGCAGTATCAAGTATACAGGTATATCATTTATATGTCAATTTTTTCTCTCTTTAAGGTCAGTCAGGACACTTTAAATTACATAAAAACAAATAAAATAAAAGTAACATAGTAAAATGTTAAAAGTATATGGGCTGACCTTAAGTCATTATGTACTATACAATATCTCAGTGAATCCGTGATTGCTTTACTATATCTCAGCAGTTTTGGGCCTAAGAAATGTTGCAAAATAAAACAATTTTCTGATTTAAAATTGATACTATTTGTTTTTATCAGATCAAATACTGAAAGCAATAGAAGTTTCCTGGGATTTATACAGACATTCTGTAAGTAAAGAATAATACACTCTAATAATGTATCTGTACACCACTGATAAACTTCAATTTATCAAACTTTTTTTTTAAAATGACCTTCAAAATATAAGTACCAAAGTCATGGTTATGACATTTTTTTACCATTTTGGTTTAACTACTGTTTTAGCTATTTTTGGTCATATAATGTATTTCATGTGGATTTTAATTTTTTTTTGTGTGTTTTGTAGCATTATTTTCTACATCAAACCAGGATGATTGGTCAGGGTCATGACCTTAATTATGAAAAAGCTTAGAATTACTATACTTTGATCATATGTAAAGATTTTGTTGGCACAAAAATATCAATGTTTTGATTATTTTTATGTTTTTGGCTATTTTTGAGTTTTGTAAACAGAATTTCATAATTTTTTAATCCATTGACTTGCGGTTTTTAGTCGTTTTACAAGGTATGTATTCCCATTGGAGTTATCGTTATTGCTCAGTAGGTGCCGCTTTGTCCATTCAAACACTGTATTGCTGAAATAATCATGCAGGTTAGGATTTGAAATTTCTGGATTAGTCCATTCAACTGTAGGGTGTGAAAATACTGTAAGAACCCCAAGTACTTGTTGTCTGGTGTTTTAACCATGAAGAATTTCATGTCATAGCGATCAAAAAAGTCCAACATTACAGTATTCTGAATTGGTTAAATCAGAACTATAAAGTACCACATTGATAGACCCAGTGCAGCATTTCATGTTATAATATTTACCAACAAGTGAATTTGGACCCGTCAGTTTCAAATAATTTCATTATATGTTAGAAATACTGTAGGAATTCCTGTATGTTACGAGAATTCTGAAAATCGGCTAAATGTGTAATAATTGTTGATTGAAATATCATTAACAAGATGGAATAATAACGTAACCCACAGCGACATTTTATAATGTAAAAAAAAATTGACTGAGGTAGTGTAGGTGTGATAATGATGGTACTCAAAAGTCAAATATTTACTTGCAAATAAAATGATGTCCTCAATGTGCATTGCTTTATAAATGAATCACGATAATTCATTAACAAACACTGAAAAATTTATTTTTAGGCCTGTGCCGCATTTAAAAGCCAAAACATATTTATCAAAAACTATACAGTATATCCATATAATGTTTGCATGAAAAAATTGTAAATTGGAAAGAAATATGCTTCTAAATGAATCAATTCGTTGTTTTACATAGTAGCCGGGCAGATTTCATTCTTGCCAATTTTTACTTATGAAAATTGTCACTTTACAATAATCAATAAATTAGAAGCTGATATCAAAATCTTTTAAAAATTGTGTTCATAAGCTATAAAAATCAAGCCTTTATACGTATACTAAGTATATACAGTAAACCTTGAGTTAGCGGGCACCTGTGTATAGAGCGACCACTTGTCAGTAATGGTCAGTCTGAAACGGTCCCCAATGTTTTACTATATAATGAACCTCTGTAGAGTGGTCAGCGCTCACCCAAACAACAGCCCATTCAGAAAAATTACCTGTGTACAACAGTCACTAATTCCATCTTCGGGAACATTTTTTGGGGAAACGGCCATAAAATCCGTTCAAAAAATGGTAAAACTCAGAACCTGATAATCAAAACTGATGCTTTATATAGAAGAGAGGACAGTAGTCATTCTTGCCAATTTCTTCTCAATTTTATAAAATAAACAATTGACAAAGATTAATCCATTAATTAGAAGCTTATCATAAATTCCTCTGAAAGTTATAAGTCAAATGCAAACAAAGGTCACCTGTCAACAAAGGCCACTTTAAGACAGTTCCTCAAGTTGCCTTTGTAGACAGGTTTTACTGAGGAATGATTTTCTGAAATGTGAACACATGGCAAATCTAAATTTAACAGGTATTTTTGTTAAATATTCACCATCATGCCTAGGTGAAGGCCTTCAGACTTGCACAAATGAAGTTATGCCCCTTTTGAGCCCCTTTCAGGTGGAAGTATTGAAAAACATAAAAAATCATCTCTTCTGAATGTACAAGAGATACACCTTAGTTATAATATTTTCAGGTCATCTTGTTTCAGATTTGCACAAATGGTAGCCATGTGGCTAAAAAAATGGGAAATGGCAAGGAACTTATTGGGGAAATTGCTACAAATTATATATTTGTCAATATATCTTTAAAACTTTTTACTTTTTGTATAGGCTTGAATATTGTAGAATTTGACACATTGGTCATTTTGATATATGACTCAAGTTCATAAAATAAAAGGTCAAAGTCACAGCTTCAAAAGAAGACTGAAATGTTTATTATCCTGAAAACTGATAACTTTTGTATTTATATTAGAACATAGTAGGCATTGATATGACAACCATTTTGATATATGATTCAAGGTCATATGCTTAAAGTTCAAGGTCATAGCTGCAAAAGAAGACTTAAATTGGTATCTTGAAAAATATTAATTTTTTGTAAAGGCATGCGTGTGAGAATATTTTGGGTATTATTTTGATGATTATTTTGATACATGGTTCAGTCATAGGTTCAAAGGTCAAGGTCATGACAGAATAAGAGGACAGAAATTGTTAATTGCAGTGAAACCTGTCTATAAAGGCCACTCAAGGGATGCCGCCAAAGTGGCCTTTATAGACAGGTGGCCTTTATAGACAAGTTCTATCAAGGATCATCAAAAATTATTATCTGAATCGTTCTTTCTTATTCATTTTAGTACCCAAATTAAACTGATTAGAGCTAACCATGAAATTGTTTCTTCTGTAACTTGAGATTAACCAAAAAATTAAATACATTATTTTAACATCAAGTTATTCAACATCTTCAGGAATTTGCGAATCCTTTGCACCACGCCAGCCTCGTAACATAAATATGTCGAAATGATTGATTGTTCTATTCTCTATCTCTCTCTCTCTCTCTCTCTCTCTCTCTCTCTCTCCCTTTTTATACGCCCGTCAAAGACGGGGCGTATTATGGGATCACTCTTGGCGGGCGGGCGTCCGGGCGGGCGGGCGTACTGGCGGCGGGTTTGTCCGGCCCATAACTCTGACATCTATGGTCAGAATGACTTGAAACTTGGTATGCTTACTTACCACGATGATGCGAAGTGCAGTGCTCAGGAACCGTAACTCTAGCTTCCTTAATTTTTGAGTTATTCCCCTTTGAATGCTGTTAGCATGTTTGTCCAGATCATAACTTTGACATCTATGGTCAGAATGACTTGAAACTTGGTATGCTTACTTACCACGATGATGCCAAGTGCAGTGCACAGGAACCGTAACTCTAGCTTCCTTAATTTTTGAGTTATTACCCTTTGTGTGCTGCCAGAGTACGCGGGGGGTTTGTCTGGCCCATAACTCTGACATCTATGGTCAGAATGACTTGAAACTTGGTATGCTTACTTACCACGATGATCCGAAGTGCAGTGCTCAGGAACCGTAACTCTAGCTTCCTTAATTTATTCTACCAGGGAGCAGATACACATAGAGTTGTAGGCTGAAGAACTTGCTGTCTTTGAAACAACCCAGTATACTAGAGATTACCTCAATTTTGTGATGAAGGTTACAAGAACTTGATGGTAAAATTATATAAATGGTGTGGCTGGTGGTAAGTCTATTTTGTTACTGAAAATAATACCAAAATCTCAATAATTACTATTGTTTTTTATTGTACTTGTTGACTTGTGCACTGCATTTTGTATCATTGTGATGAATAATTGAATTGACTTATTGATTATGAACAGCTCATATGAACTGTATAAGTCCCTTTACAGTTCTAAATAAACAAAATATCCACATAAATGACTTGCAGATTTGACGGGCGTATCATGCTCTGCCATGCGGAACTCTTGTTTATTTATTTATTTATTTATTTATTTTTTAAAATTTATTATTATTATTATTATTTTGCTATGTAGATCTATAGGGGTGTTGCATAGTAAAGTTTTATTCTTAGAACGCCTACACCTGTACCAACATAATTAGGTCACTTCAGACCTACATCACACTCTTGCTAATTCAGACTTGAAAGGAAGTTGTTACATAATGAATTACATGGTTTAGTGATCAGAGCAGTGATTATCTGCGTCATATGTAACTGTCAAATTTACTGTTTACATATCATTATTAAAAATAACCATTAATTTTTTTCTGGTGCCAAATTCAATCGTAGTCGGTGTGGAATTGAATTTAAATCGGTGCCAAAAATATATCATTGCCGAAATGACTTTTTACACTGGTGCCAAAATGACTTGATATCGCATCTTGGTACGATTTCCAAACTATCGAAATAAATGTCCGTTAGCGGTAAAACCGCACACATGGTTTATTTCTCAAGATACATTTGCTTCATAGTCTGATAACACAGCTTTGATTAAATTGATTTGGGTTCGTCCAACACCATAACTTCCGCAAGTTTCCCCTTTTCAGATTTATTTAACAATTCTACTTGCTGTTAGTCAATGCATTCCATTTACTGTGGCCAAATGAAAAAACATCAAATATTACTGCATGTAAAAAAAAAAAAAAAATTAAAAATGTCAATGTCTTATCGGAATGTAAGCTTTACTCAATATGGCCGCTTAGATACATATAAACAGAATTGCATTATGGGATTTTTTGTTTTATGCCGACTGGTTCCGGAAATTTCTGGAAACTGACGAAGTTTTGTAAACATTGCAAATGGCCGCTACAGACAGTTCTGTTGAAGCTTGGGGTCGGACAGTGACCACTATATATAGGTAAAATAAAAACAAAGTTCATCGGGGGGAATAAGATATGGCCATTATAGACAAGTGGCCGCTTTATACAAGTGGCCGCTAACACAAGTTAGACTGTATCTTGAAAACTGTTTACCTTTTGTATAGGCATATAAATTAGAATATTGTAGGCATTGATATAAAAAGGATTTTGATATATGGTTGAAAGTCATATGTTCAAAGATCAAGGCCATAGTTGCATAAATAGACTGAAATAATTAATTAAGAAAATTTTAAACTTTTTGTTTAGGCATGTATATAGGAATACTGTAGGTATCGATATGACAATGATTTTGATGTATGGTTCAAGTTAATATGTTCAAAGGTCAATGTCATAGTTGCATGAGATTACTTAAGTTGCTAATAATCTTGAAAACTATTAACATTTTGTATATAGACATGTATATGAGAATATATTTTAGGTATTGATATGATGATCATTTTAATAAATGATTCAAGGTCATAGGTTTTAAGGTCAAGGACATAGCTGCATAAGTATATTAAAATGGTTAATGGTTTAAAAATTATGTTCAAAGGTCAAGTTCATAGCTGCATGAACAGACTGAAATTCTCAACTTTCTTGAAAAATATAAGCTTTTTATATAGGCATGTATATTAAAATAACATAGCTATTGATATGACTATCAGTTTGTTGTATGGTTCAAGGTCATATGTTGAAAGTCAGACATAGCTGCATAAGTATACTGAAATGGTTAATGGTTTAAAAATTATTAATTGTAATTTAGTTACTACATGCATATTGATTACTTATTAATGAAATGTGACTAGATATATCTTATTAAGCATTGTGGCAGTTCCAAATTTGAGAAAACTTGTGTTGAAAGTTTCTGTAATTCATATGTTGTCTATTGCACTTTGCAAACTATTTAGACATTTTCTGAGATGAGTATTAAGGCCCATGGACCTCTTGTTTCTGGGTACAATTTTCACTATATTTTTGGTGCATTTTTCACTATGTGCTCACTTTATCAAAAGATTTTGATGTGGGGTTTTTCAGTTTTTATGCTTTTCTCCAAATGCAATAAAATGGTTCCCTGGCTTTTGTGGTCAGTTCCAGCTGATTTTCAGTATTTGAGTACTTTCAGTACTTTGATAACATTGTTTTTGTGCAATCTTCAAAATACAAAGTCATTTTCATTTTGAAACTAAAGCATATAAGTTAGATATGATTTATCAGGTGAGCATATCAGGCCCATTGGGTTTCTTTTTTAATGAATTAAGAACTAATTTTTCATGTTATTCTTCTCACACAATAAGATCCTTTATGGAAGATATTTAACCACACAATTCCATTATTGTAAAAAGTTCGACTTAGTTTTATGCAGTTTACAAAATAAAATAATATGAAGTTTATTTCCATCAAGCTTTGACCTGCCATTAATTTTCATGTGAGCAGGAGGCTCATTAGACCTCTTGTTTAATTATTTAATTTTTATTTTCAGGAACATATTATATTTATTGAAGAAGATATTACTTTAGCACCAGACTTTTTATGGTTTATGGCACAGTGCTTCAGTATTTTATATGATGACACTACCCTACTGGGAATATCTGCACTTAATTATAATGGTGAATACTTTGAAATAATATTAAACATTTAATCACACATTTACAAGTATATTTTGTCAACCCTTAAAATATTATTTGTCAGCCCTAAAAAATAATCTTTTGTCTACTACACTTGTTCAAAAAAAAAAAAAAAAAAAAAAAAAAAAACAAATTCTCCAAAACCAATAACTGACTAGATGTTCAGTTTCCCTAGTATATTAAGCATTAATATATAGTTTTTACAAATAAAATTCTGTGGAAAATCAGGTCACATGTTTAGGCCCTCTTTTTTTCAATGTTTCAGAATTTTATATTGTTTTACATTTTAATATACATTGTATTTATAAACCTAGAATAGATTAAAAAGTTTTTTTACTTCAGACATATGAAAGCTATTTGCAAACTGAAAGTCAATATACATGTACAAAACAGTTCTTGACAACTAAAAACATTCTAATTCGTTGATTTAATGAAGACAGCAAGTTTTGTTGTAAAAATTTTAAATCAGCTAGCAGGCTGTTATTTATTTATTGTATTTTTTTTTCATGTTCATGTTGTCTATTTTATCTGTTATGGCAAGTACAGTAAAACCTTGTTTTAATGCCCATTGATATTTATGTCAAGTACAGTAAAACCTTGTTTTAATGCCCATTGATATTTATGTCAATTACAGTAAAACCTTGTTTTATACCCATTGATATTTATGTCAAGTACAGTAAAACCTTGTTTTAATGCCCATTGATATTTATGTCAAGTACAGTAAAACCTTGTTTTATACCCATTGATATTTGTGTCAAGTACAGTAAAACCTTGTTTTATACCCATTCGATATTTATGTCAAGTACAGTAAAACCTTGTTTTAATGCCCATTGATATTTATGTCAAGTACAGTAAAACCTTGTTTTAATGCCATTGATATTTATGTCAAGTACAGTAAAACCTTGTTTTATACCCATTGTATTTATGTCAAGTACAGTAAAACCTTGTTTTAATGCCCATTGATATTTATGTCAAGTAACAGTAAAACCTTGTTTTATACCCATTGATATTTGTTCAATAACAGTAAAACATTGTTTTATGCCATTGATATGATGTCAAGTACAAAGTAAAACCATTGTTTATAAAATACCCATTGATATTTGTGTCAAGTACAGTAAACCTTGTTTGATGCCCATTGTATTTATGTCAATTACAGGTAAAACCTTGTTTCATACCCATTGGATTATTGTGGTCAAGTACAGGAAAAACCTTGTTTTATGTGCCCATTGATATTATGTCAAGTACAGTTAAAACCTTGTTTATGACCCATTGATAGTTGTAGTGTCAGTAACAGTAAAACCGTTGTTTAGACCATTGATATTAGTGTCAAGTACAGTAAAACCTTGTTTTATAGCCCATTGTATATTTATGTCAAGGACAGTTAAAACCTTGTTTTAATAGGCCACATTGATAGTTAGTGTCAAGTACAGTTAAACAACTTGTTTATACCCATTGATATTTATGTCAAGTACAGTAAAACCTTGTTTTAAATGGCTCTTGATAATTTATGTCAAGTACAGTAAAACCTTGTTTTATACCCATTGATATT
>JARBDR010000416.1:0-120913 GCA_029721355.1 Tegillarca granosa | reverse complement strand
TACTCATTTGTACTTGGTGTTTCTAGTGGATATATTGGCTGAGAAAATGCCTTCCATCTCTTCATCAGACAATATATTCCATTTTTTTCGAGTATAAATTTTGTTAAGATTTTTGTTTGTTTTAGAACCTTTTTCTGATTTAGACTTAACACTTACATTTTGATTGATTGTTGTTGTCAGATGCTGTACATTTGTTACTTAAAAGCACAGCATCTGTTTGACAAGAACTGGTATGTTTGTATTTTATTTGACAAGCCACACTTTTAAAAGTTTTTCAAGAAACACCCGATGTTACTTGCAGGATAAGTTTCCATGTATGTCCTATACTCATTTGAATATAAATGTTTAGCCTCACTGTAAGGTATACATTCGTTTGTGATAATTTTCAATATTTAATGTCCCTTTTTCCATATTGGACAATCCCTTAGAAGAAGTCATATGGTTTCTCATACATTAGCACATTATTGTGTCAGTGAACATCCATCAATTGTGTGTTCTTTTGATCCACAACGGCAACAAGTAGTTGAATACAACATCGCAGTGAATTTTGATTATACCTATCCATTTAAATGTTATAATAACCGGCTTTTATTTCTGCTGGTGGTGATGGCATGGTAAATGTTAGAAGGTATGTTTTGTTCTTAAATGCTTTACAATCCTTTTGAACTTTAAGACTTCTGACATTTGCAACACCCTGTTCTTTCAATTCAGAGGCGATTATATCCTCCTCCATGTCAGACATTACACGTTCGTAATTCCGTATAATATCCTTACTGATATTTAATTATTTGTGCGGAATAAATTTAAGTTAAACATCCGCAAATAATTTTGACTGTTTGATCCTATTTTTACATTCTATTAACAATGAACTAGAACGTAATTTTTTAAATATTTTCAACAGTACCAGTCATGCCACTAGCGGCTTTTTGTTCCAAGAAAGGATCTATTTTAAATAATAACTTTTGGACGAGTAAATAAGAGATTTTGATCATGTAGAATTAATTCCAGAAATATCACTAACGCCGCTTCTCTCGTTGGTTTTTTTTTTTTTTTTTTTTTTTTTTTTTAAAAACTATTTTGAATTTTAGTTAGTGTTTTCATGGTGGTGTAAGATGGTCCGTCTTTCTAGCACCCCACACGCCATTCTGGAATGCCAATCAGTGGCGATGCAGATGTTTCGGGGATACTATCTCGGAATAGCACCAAGGACAACCAGGAATATATATCTCAATACTTTTATTTGACCCATAAGCCATTACCTTCTACAGATAAGGGCAACAAGACTAAGGGCAAACACTAAGAATGTTGAAAAAAGAGCAAAGCCAGAAGCAAAAACCATTGTCTTACTTGCGTGACCAGCCGATTTGTTGGACATGGCCCTATGCCAACCGTCCTTTAGATGACGCACGGGTCGAAATGATGTGTTAGGCAGTAAAAACCGCAGTCAACAAGATCTTCAATCACCAGATATCCGTCCTCCACCATCAAAGCTTGCATTCAACGGCGAACGGAATGCCCCTGATATTAGTCGCCTTTTATGACAAGCGAGAGGTACTCGGGCCTCTTCTAAATCGGGCACATGGGGTTGAAGTATAAATCCACGACGTTATCTATAACTCAGTAAACAGTACTTTGTACTGTCAGAAAACGTACCTTGTGGAAAAACTTTCATTTGCCTTAATTTTTGGTGGATTTTGATTCATATAATTTTGGAACTTTGGATTCATATAATTTTGGAACTTTGGACTCATTAATTTTGAAATATTTGGATTATTTTTTTAATGTCACTGATTGCGGGTTAATTTCCGAAATGTGTACATTAAAATTATAAAAGTTTTAAAATAAAATTAAATATAAAATAAAAACACAGTACGTAAAAATTGTTTGTAATTCTTGAACGATAAAGTTAAAGGTCACCGATAAAACAAACAAAATTGCATTTAAGCGTTTTTTTTATCTAGAGTTTACAATAAAGAAATGAGAGTTTACAATAAAAAAGCTGATAAAATGGTTAATTTTACATTAATCCTTTACAGTGTGAAAATGGAAACCAGTTACTTTCAAGCAATAAATAATACACAAGTGTCCTCGTTAGATTTTTTTTTTTATTTCATACATATTTATTTATTTATTTATTCATTTATTGATTTGTTTATTTTCTATTTTTATCTTTTTTTCAAATTTAATTTTCTGTTCTGATAAAGGATAAAATCTATATTTTGTGCTTTCATTGAAGTTTATGGTGTATATCTATTGCTAAAAAACGACTTTTCAATGTCTCGCCTAGTAATATATCCAGCCGTGAATATCAATAACAATGCTTGAACCAACCTTAAACTTGAATTCACTCAGAAATATCATATGTTTTACAGAAACACAAGTTCACCATTTCTATTAAAATGTTTGTGTTTACCAGACTTACTAGCTGTAAATAATATAAGTAACTGCGCTATTGTCTTCACAACTTACGTATTAGGTTTAATAACAATAAAATTAAAGGGTATTCTGGGTATTTTGTAAAGCACCATACAGACAGCAAACAAAAATATACTATCAACACAATGTAAAAGCTTTTCTTGTTTTCGGCAATATAATTTCCCAACAAAAATTTAAACAGATTTAATAAAACCTTTTATTGACAAAAACTGCTACGACAATTGTATGGCAACAGACTTTAATCGTTATTTAAATATAATTACGAGCTTTGCATTTATATTGTGTTATCTTAATTTTACAGGGTTACAACCTTTTCATGGATTGTCATATAAATACAAAATTTGCCTTCTTGTCATGTTTATTGTTTTTGTGTCTATCATAAATAATTTTCAAGAAAAATCGAGCAGTTAAGTTTAAAAAATTGATGTTGCAAGGGCTTCAACTCTTACATAGACCATCAAACAGCTTAAAATCTTCGCACTTAATTATATCTTTTCCTGTTTAGTATTTAATATGTACATGTTGCAAAATAACTTTGGCAAGAGTCTGACCTGAAGAACTGCACAGTAATACTATGAGGGACGAAGCAATGCTTCTGAGCGTTGCGGGAGACAGATGAACAAACTATTGAAGTCAACATTTTAAAAAAAAAAAAAAAAGTAAATACTTTTATTGACATTATTTGCATCGATTATTTGTGATTATTGATAATTTTTTAGCAGAAGAACATGTTTAAGCAATATATCTTCTTTCTTTGATCAAGCACTAAATATAAACCACTCATCTTAATTTTCATAAGTACTTGAGGTTAGTAAAAACAAAGAAATTACCTTGATTGCATGCATCTCCTTTCCAACCAACTTCACATCCTTGAACAAAGCATGTTCCGTCTGCATAGTTACATCATTTTGTTTTACAGTGACAATTTGATTTACACCCTTCACCATATTTGTTTGATGCACAGCCTAATAGAAATAATCAAAATTAAAGAAACAAATAATCAAGATTCGCATTTATTAAAGAAACAAAGCATTAAATATTTGCATAACGTACTTAAGCTAAGCATTTTGCAACGGTATTGATATTTTTCTAATTTTATTCATTTTTGTAATTTTACGTGGTAACGTGATATCTTCTACAAACACTATTTCGCTTATGTCATTAATAGGACCAAACAAAAAAACTTTAAATATATTGGCCAGGTTTTCGCCGATATCTCTAAATAATTGATTCATTGATTATTGGTCTGTCAAAGTTATTTTGCTTTTTATAGAACATCTCAAACTACAATATAGATTGTAGAATTTTAGCTTTGTTTTACACTAATTGCATTGAGAATTGAAGGTTCTTTGGTTATCTGAGCCAATGGCTCAAGGTGATCTATAGTGATCGTCATTCGTCATGTTTTTGCATCGCTAGGTGTGCGTCGTATAAACTATTACACATTTTTCTTCCTTCTCTAGAACCATTGAGCCAACGATTATGAATCTTTATGTGGAGAGCCCTTGACGAAAGCCCTACCAAGTTTTCGAACATGTTGACCTTGCCCTTCATTCAAATTCACATTCATCTTTAATAAAAAAAACTTTAAATATCTTCTTGTCATGACCTAAAAGTTTAAAAACTTGAAACAAACATCATATACAGCAATACACTGTGAAACACTTCCAAGTTTACGAAGCCAATTGACTTTCATTCAAGGTCCGTGACAGTCAGAGTTGATAGTAAAATATTTAAACGTCTTTATTTTCATGACCTAAACGTCCTAGAAGTTGTATCTTTATATTTAACATAAGAGGACAAAGCACTACCAAGTTTGCGAGGAATGGTTTCCTTAACCTTGCCATTTATTCAAGGTTGCAGTGACCCTAAACATTAAAATATCTTCTGTTCATGAATCTCAACCCCTATAAGCTTGTTACTTCATATACATATATCGCATCAGAGCTATAATCACTTCAAACTTTGGGAAGTTTGTTGACCTTGACGGTTCTTTAAGATCAAAGTGACCTTAAATAAAAGATCTTTAAACATCCTAACATTTACCAAACGGTGTAGATGTTTGAAACAATCATATATATATATATATATATATATATATATATATATATATATATATATATATATATCAATGCATGAAGCTCTACCAAGTTCGCCAACCAAGTTCACTTCAAAGTAATGATTACCCTTATAAGGAAAATCTTTTAACATCTTCTTTTCATGAACCAAAAAACCTAGAAGCTTGGAACTTCGCATATGGCATGAGAGCACAAAGCACCACCATATATGTGAAGTTTGTTGACATTGACCTCCATGAAGCCTTACCAAATGTGTGAAGCTGTTTGACTTTGAAAAAACTCAAGGTCAACTAGCTTCACATAATATACAGCATTACAGTCTGACCTTAACTTTTTCCAAGGTCAGTGTGATTTTAAACATAACAAAATAAGATTTAAATGGTTAATTATCTAGAAAACTATAAACGTATTCTAAAGGCATCTATATTACAATATTGTACGGATTGAAAAAAAAACGATTATTTTTATATATATTTCAAGGTCAATGGGTTAAAAGGTCAAGGTCTCATGCATTAGCGTACTAAATGTGTAATTACCCGGAAAATTATATAAGTTTGTATAAGCATGTATATTAAAATATTAATATTGACAAAAAGATAATTATGAAATTAGGTCATAGTAACATATGTATTGGCACGATTAATTGTTAATTATCCAAAAATATTAACTTTGTTTAAACATGTATATATTAGATTAGTGCAAGTATAAAAATAATGATCATTTTAAAATTGGGATCATAGGTTAAAAGGCCAAGGTCAATGATGCACAAGCATATTAAAACGTTTGACTATTTGGAAAACTACACTTTGGTATAGGCAAGAATTTTTGGAATATCGAAAAAATTGACAAAATGATTATTTCAAAATATAGTTCAAGGTAATCAGTTCAAAGGTCAAGTAATCTATGTATAAACATATTCAAATGGTTAATTATAAAAAACTATTAACTTTTGCAAAGACATATATATTTGAAGAGTGTATTGATAAAACTGAACTTTTGATATAAAGACTAAGGTCAGGGATTCAAAGGTCAAGGGCAAAGATGCACTAGCTTTTGTAAATAGTTAATTATCTAGAAAACTATTACATTTTTGTACAGACATGCAATAATCAAACATAAACATACCAGTCAATGTCCAACCCCCTCCCTACAAAAAAAAAAAAAAAAAAAAAAAAAAAAAAAAAAAAAAAAAAAAAAAAAAAACCAAAGAAGTAAAAACTTTGAAATCTGGCAAATTTTGTTACACACGTGAACTTCCATTCCATCAGGGAAGTGAGGAAAGGTAAGCACCTCCTGTCTAGCTAACTACTCCCGTCACGTGCAAAGTCATTTTTTAGAATGATAGGAACGAGAAACTATGGCAAGTCAAATATATCCTGTACACGTTTGAATACAATGATTCCATACTTAATTGTGATGACAGCCATAGATCTTTTTAAGGGCCTTGATTAGATTATTTTAGGCATTGCTATACCGGTTATAGATTAAGGTAATTAGTTCAATTTATTCACATAAGTCTTCTTAATGAATACTTAAGTAGTTAATTAATCAGAAATCTATACACTCTTTATGAGCTACAGTACTAAATGGCCTAAGATGACCGTTAAGGGCCACCGGCTTCTTGTTATTGCTTGTTGTGACCCGGGACCTGGGAATTTTCAATTTATCTCTTAAAGACTCCTAATGTGAAGTGCTTTACGAGTAACTTACTAAAGTTACATTCATTTCTTTAGTCAAAATAATAATAAGAAGACAGAAATTTTACAAGAAACAGAAAGCAGTGTTCCTAATCACCTAATAAACCAAATTGGTACTTGGTTTGTTTCTATTGCATCAATGATAATTTAATTTTATTTTGAAAATCTCAAAAAGCTAAACACAAATTTCGGCGTGTTTGACATTTTTTGAATAACACACACACACACACACACACACACACACACACACATATATATATTGTTGCCATAAACTTGTCATTAAGAGTATGAAGTTAGAAGATACTTTATATTAAATAACCAATAATAAATGAATCAGTCATACATGAAAGCAGCTTCATATTTAAAAAATCTCGAATCAGGCTAAATTAGGTAAATCATCTGAGTAATAAGTAATTGGTCAAGCGAATTAATACATCGTTTAAATGAATAATTCATATCGTTCGGATGAATTTTTAAATAGTTCGAACATATTAACTAACTTGTTCGGACGAATTAAATACATCTTCAAAAAATAGTAATTTTTTCGACGAATCGGTGAAATATCATTGACGCTTATCTGCGAGAGTACAATTGCTTCGAACTGAATAATTGATCAGAATAATTCACATTTACCGTAACATACTATGTAAATTATTTAAAACGATTTTGATGATTAATATTTATCTTAAAAATCACACTGTTTTTAACACGATAATTACGCGATAATGTGAACAGTCTTTATTCAAACTATTTTCTCAATGACAAGTGAAAACAAAGCGGACTTTTAATACTTTAATCAATAATTGAAACAGTCAAATCACCAGAAATAAAGAATGACATTTAATGTTTCTATCATAATTTAAAAAGTTCGAAATATCTTTGGAATTGCCATATCAGGCTATTTGGCATTTACGCAGGTATGACTTTTAGCGTTTTGAATATTTGGAAATTACCCGGCATTTTGGTTACTAAGAAAAAACCTCAAACGAAATTTAAAAAAAATATATATAGAATCGTAAGATATTTGTGAATTTATGCAAACTTGTTTGTTTTATAACCTCTCTTGTACTGTAGATTTTTGAAAGAATTCATGTAATACACTAGAAAGGTAATTGTTTTTACTGCTTAATACCCTAACTATATGCCCTTCCAATAATAAAGATTAATAAAATGAAATTGTATTATTGAACCTGGTTTTGAAATGTTGTTCATATTTTACATATCGCCATGATATGGAAATAATGTTATTTTTAAGATACAAAATCAAATAAAAGAATCAGAAGTTACGCATAAATGTACTCACCAAATACTTGAACTTCAGAAAGTTCTAATATCGGTCCGAGAGTTGTATCACTTCGTGCCACATTTTTATTGGATATTGTAATATATCTTGCCGGTCCTGTACAACTATTCATGGTAACGATTTCTGGTGAATTACCATCATCCATATCTTTGTAGCATATGGTTCTATTTTGCCATACTCCATCAGTTCCAACAACAATTTGAAATCCTTTGAATCTGTAAAGTGCTACAAATAAAAATCAGTCTACACTATTCACTATTGGTCTTATGCCACGTTGTCAACAAAAGCTAACAAACATGTTCAAATCGCTATACTTATATAAAACAAAAATATTTTACAATATTAAGACTTTTATTTAATGTGTTTGTAAAGACCCTTAATATGAACTCAAATACATAGAAGTTTTTGTTTTTTGTTTTTTTTTTGTTTTTTTTTTTTTTTTTATAAAAAAACTTGTTGTTTCTTTTGTGTTATTAGACTTTTTTTTAAAAAAAGAGACCTTAAAGGCCTGATAAGTTTACCTGATGAACGAAATGAATAAATTAAAGGATACCTGTAACAATTTTCAGTTTTGAGATATTTTAATTATGGCTATAACAAAAACTTCAAATAGACATCTCCAGTTTTGAGATATTTTATTTTTCATACTGAAATATGGCTATAACAAAACCTTCATAAAATCCACCCAAAAACAAGGTATATATCAATGAATTTCAAAACATCTCAAGAAATCCAAAATAAAGTAAAATAAAGTAATTTTATTTGTCATAAATAAAGATTTAATTTAGAAAAAAATGGATATATGATAAGGTACATCCTTTGAGTATGACAAAGTAAGAAAAAAAAACAAATGTAAAGTTGATGTTTCACGGCGGTTGGGTATATGTGATATTGTTTTTTAATTATTTAAAGCTACTGCAACAGTTAGTTCCATATTTTCCATAGTCCGGTCCGATTTAATAAATATTTTTTTTTTTAAATGTCAACGATATAATAAAATTTTGAGTATTTGACCAGTTAATACTCATTTCGTTTTTATTTATTTATTTATTTATTTATTTATTTATTTTTCATTATTATTATTATTATTATTATTATTATTATTATTATTATTATTATTATTGCAACAGCTAAGTAACCAATTACAATTATCGAGTAAGTCTGGGATTTAACTATTTTTTTACCACATCCGTCTGGCTCGAACAAAATAAGGCTAAACTCCAAATCATCACTTTTAAGTGTGTACTGTTTCTCTAAAAAATGACAAACCATCCGACATAATTAGGTGCCTGTCAGTGTCGTTACTTTCTTTCACACACGTTGCTTCATCATCATTGTTACAACTGTTTATTATGTTAGATACTACTTCTAATACTGCAATGACGTCAGACATAGGTAAACAGTTTTATTCTGTCATCAATTTTGATGTAGTTTTCGAGAATGTTATATTTGAATACTATATTAAACATTTATGCTAAAAGATGTTTGGTTACATTTAAGTTTTAAAAATCATTATATTTAATAATACATGTACTTTTTAATTTTCTATTATTTTGCAACTCAATTACACTATGTCATGTTAATCATTTGTAAATTTAATCTATAAAAATTTCAGGAAAGGGTCGAAACAGCCAAAAGCCGCAAATAAAGGCATATAAGGGGCAATAATTCCTGCAAAATCTGTAATATAGTTATAAAACTTGCTATTCTATAACATCTTGTAATATTAAATACTGAGTCTCTTGTTTTATCTATCTATACACGTTTTTAAGAAAATTTGCGATAACTGTCATTATTCCTAAAACAAAGTTATTTTAGAAGCAAAAACTCTTACATATAGTTACAAAACTTGCTACTCTATTAGATAACATTTTAAAAATTTATTGTATCGTCCATAAACAGAAGTTTTCAACAAAATATTTTGTATAAAATGTTGAAAAGAAAAAAAAAGAAGAATGATAAAAAGAAAGAAAGAAAAAGAAACAAAAACAAGAGGCCCATGGGCCTTTGAAGATATGTCCAATATTGTTTGCAAAGTGCAAAAGACAATATATTAAGTCCTGAAACTTGAAAAGTTTTCTCAAATTAAGACTTCCATCAAAACTTAATCAGAAATATACCCACTCACATTTCATTTATAAGTTGCTTATATAATATGCATGAAGTAACTGCAGTGCAATGAATAAATTCCAAATCATTAATCAATTTCAGTATACTAATGCAGCTTTGTCCTTGACCTTTAAACATATATGACCTCAAACCATATATGATTGTCATGTCAATACCTACAATATTCTAATATACATGCCTATACAAAAAGTTAATAGTTTTTAAGATAATTAGCAATTTAAGTCATCTTTTGCAGCTGTGACCTTGGCCTTTCAACATATGACTTTGACCCATGTATCAAAATGATTGCCATGTCAATACCTACAATATTCTAATATACATGCCTATACAAAAAGTAAATAGTTTTCAAGATAATTAATAATTTTAGTTTTCCTATGTTGATATGACCTTGACCTTTGAACATTTGACCTTGAACCATATATCAAAATAATTGCCATGTCAATACCTACAATATTCTAATATACATGTCTTTACAAAAAAGTTAATAGTTTTCAAGATAATAAGCAATTTAAGTCATCTTCTGCTGCTGTGACCTTGACCTTTAAACATATGACCTTGACCCATGTATCAAAATGATTGCCATGTCAATACCTACAATATTCTAATATACATGCCTATACAAAAAGTTAACAGTTTTCAAGATAATTAATAATTTTAGTGTTCCTATGTTAATATGACCTTGACCTTTGAACATATGACCGTATACCATATATCAAAATGATTGCCATGTCAATACCTACAATATTCTAATATACATGCCTTTACAAAAAGTTAATAGTTTTCAAGATAATAAGCAATTTTAGTCATCTTCTGCTGCTGTGACTTTGACCTTTAAACATATGACCTTGACCCATGTATCAAAATGATCGTCATGTCATTACCTACAATATTCTAATATACATGCCTATACAAAAAGTTAACAGTTTTCAAGATAATTAGCAATTTAAGTCTTCTTTTGAAGCTGTGACCTTGACCTTTCAACATATGACCTTATACCATATATCAAAATGATTGTTGTCACAGTACCTTCAATATTCTTATATACATGCCTATACAAAAAGTTAATAGTTTTCAAGATAATTAATAATGTTAGTATTCCTTTGTTGATATGACCTTGACCTTTGAACATATGACCTTGAACCATATATCAAAATGATTGCCAAGTATGTTCCTACAATATTCTAATATACATGCTTTTACAAAAAGTTAATAGTTTTCAAGATAATAAGCAATTTAAGTCATCTTCTGCTGCTGTGACCTTGACCTTTAAACATATGACCTTATACCATATATCAAAATGTTTGCCATGTCAATACCTACAATATTCTTATATAATGCCTATACAAAAAGTTAATAATTTTTAAGATAATTAGCAATTTAAGTCTACTTTTGAAGCTGTGACCTTGACCTTTGAACATATGACCTTGAACCATATGTCAAAATGATTGTCATGTCAATACCTACAACATTCTAATATACATGCTTATACAAAAAGTTAATAGTTTTCAAGATAATTAGCAATTTAAGTCTTCTTTTGCAGCTGTGACCTTGACCTTTCAACATATGACTTGAACCATATGTCAAAATGATTGTCATGTCAATACCTACAACATTCTAATATACATGCTTATACAAAAAGTTAATAGTTTTTAAGATAATTAGCAATTTAAAGGTTCTTTTGAAGCTCTGACCTTGACCTTTCAACATATGACCTTATACCATATATCAAAATGATTGTTGTCACAGTACCTACAATATTCTTATATACATGCCTAAACAAAAAGTTAATAGTTTTCAAGATAATTAGAAATTTAAGTCTTCTTTTGCAGCTGTGACCTTGACCTTTGAACATATGACCTTGAACCATATATCAAAATGATCGTCATGTCAATACCTACAATATTCTGATATACATGCCTATACAAAAAGTTAATAGTTTTCAAGATAATTAGCAATTTAAGTCTTCTTTTGCAGCTGTGACCTTGACCTTTAAACATATGACCTTGAACCATATATCAAAATGATCGTCATGTCAATACCTACAATATTCTGATACACATGCCTATACAAAAAGTTAATACTTTTCAAGATAATTAGCAATTTAAGTCTTCTTTTGCAGCTGTAACCTTGACCTTTGAACATATGACCTTGAACCATATATCAAAATGATCGTCATGTCAATACCAACAATATTCTGATATACATGCCTATACAAAAAGTTAATAGTTTTCAAGATATAGTGACAAATATATAATTTTTAGCAGTTTCCCCACTCAGTGCCTTAAAATTTCCCCATTTTGAGCACCATGGCTACCATTTGTGCAAATCTGAAAATAGATGACCTAAGGATGTTATAAATGAAATAACTAAGGTATATCTCTTGTAGATTCAGAGAAGATTTTTAAAGTTTTTCACTATTTCCCCCCTGATGGGGCCCCAAGGGACATAACTGCTTCATTTGTGCAAATCTGAAAGGGTTTCACCCAGGCATGATGGTTACTAAGTTTCATTAAATTTGGCTCAGTGGTTTTGGAGGAGAAGTTTAAAATGTAAAAAGTTTACGCACGACGGACGACGAACGACGCAGGACGAACGACTCACGACGCACGACGCGCGACGGACGTTTATATTCAGAAAGATCCAATTTAATGCAAAAATAGTCAACATCAAAATATTTTGCTACCAAAATCATTTTACAAAACTAAAATTCCATAAATAGTAAATCAGGTGAGCTAAAAATTGACATTTAACAGGTCTCAACTTCTTCGTGAACTATTATTAAGTTTCAAAACTCCCTTATCTGCTCGGTCTTCTATTGATCAAAATTTTTGTGTTATTATTCGTTTTAGTAACCAATAATAAGTTTAAAGACAATTGTCAAGAACAGCTTTATTTGCAGAAATTTAACATTTGATGGCAACAACACGGTCCTAGATAATCATATAGTTGCACATCCTGCTGGCCTAATAGGGTAGTTATATTGATTGTTTCTGCAAGTTCTGCACATAGCCAAAAATCGTAACATTTACAAACAAAATTCAATTTTTTTCATCTTTAACTTCGTTATCTCGAATACCATGGATAACTCGAAGTCTTTATTTTGTCCCTACTGGTTTTCTATATAAAGTATAACTTTATAAAGTATATACTAGTATAAAGAAGGATAACTTCGACAACTCTAACTTCTATAATTCAAATACCGCCGATAACTTAAAGTACAAAAATAAAAAATGTATCAAAATAAACTTGAAAATCTCGAACTAACAATGTGTTATCAATTGCCTGGTAAATAAAAAGATCAAAAAAAATTATTGGTAATTAGGCTATCGTCATATTATTGAAGTGAACCGAATATTCTATTTATCTACCGTATTAATTAGTGTCAATTAACGGATTTTTTTTGCACGATCCCCGGATTAACGTCCCTTCTAGACGCTCTGATATCTATGATATCGCACGGTTATTTTCTTTTGTATTTTAATTAATTTTGAACTGTACCTAAATCCAAATGTGTTACGTTTTATGATTTATTTAAGAATTGCGGGCATTTTTGAAGAAAATGTATAGCTTTGCTGCAATTCGAACCCAGAAATACTGATCTACAAGCCAAGAGTTCTACTACTAGACCACCGACCTATTCATATTAGATGATCTCTTTCAATAAAACTAACCCTTGTGTTGTTCTAAGATTTTTTTTATAATTCAAATGCAACATATAAAAGTATAAATGTTTAAAATGAAAAAGCATTTGTAAGAGGCAGAGCTAACTAAAATTTATAACATAAAACTAAAGAAAATAATAATTTAACAAACTAACAATATGGCCAGAACTCAGTTCGGTATTCTTGGTTTCTCACACACTGGATATGCTCAGTAAATAAGACTGCAAGATTTCTGTTCATGGACAATGCGGATATCAAAAATTGTTTCCATGGCACAATCCCGCAGAACAAAAAGAAACATGAAATGGACAGAAAATACCTGAAATAGCTTGGTCAGAGTAAGGAATGTAGTTAAACAGTTAGGCCAACCCCAAGTACCTCAGGCAAGGAAACTAAAGGCTATTTCTGCCTTATAGTTCAATTGAAAGTACTAGTATTCCTAAAACTAAAACACCATTTGTCCATGAATCAACGTTCGACCTTTCTGTCTCAAACAGATGACAATGACTGATGAAATAGAAAGGCCCACATACAAATTCCGAAAATTTTATTGCGGGGATAATTTTGGAAATTTCAAAATAAAATGTAAATTTTGACCTTGCACATGCTTATTTTGTTTATTTTGGAGCATTAATTTAATAAAGTAACATATAACTGAAGACTGGGTCATTTATACAGGTCGTACCCATGAGCAACATTCACCTAATCCGATTAAATTTTTGTTTTCTTGTAGACGTGCAGCAAGTTTGATATCGCATTGTTTACGAGCCTTACATATTCAGTACCGTCATGGACAATGAAGTGTAAAAGATTCGCTAAAGGGTATGCTAAGCCCCTACACTAATTACTGAAGTTAAGTTATATGCTGCTGCCGTTTACACTTTAACTTTCGATTTTTCCCATCTTAATTTAAACGTTTAAGCCCGCGGTACAAATGACTGCGTTTAACCCTCGATGACTTATTTTAGTGTTTTGTAATTTTATTACTTATCTGATCGTATTTTTAACGAACGTAATAAGTAAGTAAGTATTTCTAACATTCATGTACATGTATGTCGTTTCCGAATCCATTGTTCGTAAGCATCTTGATTTTTATAAAAAAGGAGACATTTTGCATGCTTTTACCTTTTAATACATTAATTATTGTTTTCTGTTTCGCATGTATCTATAAATATTCACTTTTTTCTATTGCAATACATTTGAGTACCGATAACAGTTTACCAACACCGAAGATTTCTGTAATGGTAAAACATTAATTAACACCCTGACAACTCGTATTTACCATCAATGTCCAATGCACTTTGAGTTATCTAATTTCTATTCAATTCAAAATAGCACATTTCAGAGCATTTTTAAGATCTGATGAATAACACATTTCTCATGTAGTTTTGACTATGTCGTTATTGACTATGAATGTCAAATCTACGTCAGCAAGTACATGTCAAAAAAGATTATAAATTTCCTTTTTTGTAACCCGGCGTGTTTTTACTAGAGTTTGTAGATTGTTTAGTAATGGTTAACATATAAACTAGAACCGTGAAATCGTTTTCTCACTTCTAAGAATACATTACATAAAACATACTAAAAATGAAGTTTTTTATAAACAACAAGAGACCCGTGTGCCTTGACGTTCACCTGAAGATATGTCCAAAATCTTTTGCAATGACTGTAATTACAGACATAACTCTAGAACAATATATCAAAATGGTCGTCATATCAATATCTACAATATTCTTATATACATGCCTATACAAAAACTTTAAAATTTTCAAGAAAATTAACAATTTTGTCATTTTATGCATCTATGACCTTGAACTTTGAACTTATTACCTTGAACCATATATCAAAATGATCGTCATATCAATACCTATAATATTCCAATATATATGTCAACACAAAAATCAATTTTTTTTTATCTATTTAAGTAATTAAAAATTTTAATCTTCAAATGAAGCTAAGACCTTGATGTTTGAACAAATGACCTTTACACATAAATCAAAACTACCTCCATTATTCTAATATACATGCATATACAAAAACTTAATAGTTTTTAAAATAATTAACAATTTATGGCTTCTAATGAAGCTATGACCTTGACCTTTATCATATGACCTTGAATGATATATCAAAATGATCGACATATCAATTCCTACAATATTCTAATATACATGTCTATACAAAAAGTTAATAGTTTCAAGATAATTAACATTTAAGTCTTTTTATACAGCTATGAAATTGACCTCTAAACATTTGACCTTGAACAATTTAATTAAATGATTCCCATATCAATATCTACAATATTCTAATATACATGACTGTACAAAAAGTTAATAGTTTCATGATAATGAACAACCTAGGACTTCAAACGAAGCTATGACCTTCAACTTTGAACATTTGACCTTGAACCATATATCAAAATAATCGACATATCAATACCTACAATATTCTAATACACATACTTCTACAAAACTTAATAGTTTTCAAGATGATTTACAAATTTCAGGGTCAACAACTCTTACATGGATTATCGTATAGTTAAGATTGGTAACTTGTTAATTTTTTTTTTTTTTTTTCTTTTTTTTTTTCTTTTTTTTTTTTTTTTTTTTTTTTGCTTAACATTTTACCAATGTTTTGATTCCATATATCTCTTAATGTTTGCAAGAATTGTCTAAAACTGCATAAATCACAAATGATGCCATGGCCTTGATTTGTGACCTTAACCACGTTTCAAAAAAAGTCGAAACTGAAAACCCCTTTTCATTATCTGTTCGATTGGTCAAGTTATAACAATTTGAAGCCATTTCATGAAATTTTTACAAACAAACACAAAACGCGTAACCAACCAGTTTTTTTTTTTTTTTTTTTTTTTTTTTTTTTTTTTTTTTTTAACAAAATTTCATGAAATGAACAAACTGTAGGTCCTAGAAAAGCCAAATATCACATCGGATTCTTTCTCCCATTATTGGTTTTAGAGAAGAAGACTTTTTAAGATTTTTGGACCTATAGGTCACCTTGACCTAGTTTTGGTTACATGAACACATTTGAATCGCGCCGGTTCATACATGCTTCTGACCAAGTATCATTGAAATCTGTCTAGGAATTTTGGAGGTGAAGTCGAATTTATATGTGTTAACGACACACACGCGCACACACGGACGCACGCACATATACACGCCGTGCTATGCCATAAGCTCACATGACCTTTGGTTAGGTGAGCTAAAACCAAATAAATTAGTGAAATAACGTTGCCTTTATAATGTGAAAGTTCTACAATTAATTGTGGAAAATTGTTACTTGAATGTTCTTTTCTAAGATTATATCTACAAGGAAATGTGAGAATAATATAGTCCGATATAACTTAGATCACTTAAAGGTAAATTATATTCATAATATTTAACTGACATTGCCGTTCTATAAAGATTTTAACATCAAGACCCAACCAAAACATCATAATTGCCACAATGTCAAAGTTTTAATCCCGAATGGTGTTTTCTGATACATTTTAGAACTTTTCGGGTAGATGGAAAGGTTCTTTTATTTGTTTATTTGCTACATTTATGTAAATTAAAAGGCAACAGAATAACATTTTTATGAATTTTATTCGCCTCATTTATTTATTTATTATGTACAGAATTTAAATTAAGTAGTTACAGTTTGACGATTTTTTAATTCTGTTTTTAAGGTAATAAATACAATTTCATTTTCAGGGTTGTTTCAAAATCTATTTTTTCAAAGTTGTAAAGCATGGATAGAGAACACTTAGGTACCTACTCGATTCATTTCTGTAATATATTGTGATGTTTTTAATTCCAGTTGTCTGTTTTAAATCCACTTGCCACCATGCCAATTTTTGATTTTGTCGAAATTTCGTGTGTGCACAATAAGAATAGGCTGACTGAGTTCATCATCTACAGCAAGTTCTGGTCTTTGATTTCTATGGGCTGTGCTGGATACCGGCATTCCCAAAGCCAAATTTTCTAATAAATAAATAAAGAAATATATATATATATATATATATATATATATATATATATATATATATATATATATATATATATGTAGCCGAGTTTCGGCATCTCATTCGGTTGCTCGGCACTTTGAACTGTCCACGGCTCGGCAGTTCATTCGGCCTCCCGGTAGCCGAGTCTCGGCCACTAGCTAACGAGAAGTCGAGTGATTTACATCTGAGATAGATTAATTTTGTAATAAACTAACTCAGGTGCTGTAGTTTCAGAATCACGTTCTAATGTTTAGTCTATAAAAGCCAACTGTTTTTTACTTCAGAACTCTTTTTTAGGCCTGTCACAACAATTATATTCCATATGGCCAGTTCGTCTAAAACGCTGCAGAAACTTGTTTACTGACACTGTTGATAAATGAATATTATCTTCTCTACTAACTTCCTACTGATCTCTCTTTGACTTACTCCAGAGGTAGACAACTTAACGATTTTCTTTCTAAAATATGGCGATATAGATCATGGTCGATGGGTCGAGTGGTCGAAAAAATGTCGAGCAGCCGAAAAGGTGCCGAAAACAGCCGAGCGATGGACAGTAGCTGCCGAAAAGGGTGTCGAGCTGTAGATTTCTATTGGCCGAGACAAAACTGCCGAGGGGCCGAGACGAGCTGCCGAGTCGGCACTAATTCGGCACTCTGCACTAAAGTGTTAAACTTTCGACAGACCTGTAATATATATATATATATATATATATATATATAGAGAGAGAGAGAGAGAGAGAGAGAGAGAGAGAGAGAGAGAGAGAGAGAGAGAGAGAGATGTTTTTAATTCCAGTTGTTTGTTTCAAATTCACTTGCCACTATGCCCATTATTTTTGATTTTGATTTCTATGTGCAGTATGTGCATATTCAGAATAAGTTTGGCTGAAATAACCGTCTACAGCAAGTTCTGGTCTCTGCACGTAATGTTCTTTGTTAAATACCGACATTCCCTAAACCAAATTAAGAAATAAATAAATAAATAAATAAATAAATAAATAAATAAATAATAATAATAATAATAATAATAATAATAATAATAATAATAATAAAACTTTTTACATGCATCAACTGAAAGATAGTGATCGGTAGACTTATTGCACCACTGGGCATATTTTATTTTTCAAAACTTTATTTGCAAAAATGGCAAAATATATATTTAAGTAAATAATATAATGCAAGAGAGGAATTTACTTCTTTAAATAACAATGCATTTTTTATTGAAAACATGACGTTATTACATTTTTTTCAAAACAGACATAGTCAGCCAGAAATTAACAGTTGTTTCAGAAACCATTAATTTTTTTTTTTTTTAGAAATTGCCTAAGTGGTTTAACAGTATAGTGCTAAAACTCAAAGAAAATGCAAAGGTTAGCTAGTAGTAGCATTTCCAAGAAGTGAAGTGGTCAAACGAAAACCTTTTTCTGTAAATGTCGGCTTTTACCTAGCAGAAACAATGCTTGTATGTAATTGCTTTTCCGTGTTTAATGGTATCAAAACACTAGTATAAGTTTGCATTTAAATTGTAGTATCTCATTATTAAAGAAAGTATATCACTAAGAACACTTGAATGTATGTTTGTATACAGATATAAGAAAAAGTTTTATAATTTTTATTTTTTTAAGATGATTTCCTTCAAATAATAACAAAAACATGTTTAAGTATTAAATATAGCCACTTATAACAGATCATGGTGGACAGGCTGACATTAAGAAAATAAAAACGTAATGAGCAGTTGACAGGCATGTTGTGACCTCAAACCAACTGGCGTATCTACCAGATCCGGGTAGAGGACACGACCAGCCACCAAACAACTCCCTAGGTTCCATACCCCATAGCATAGTGTGTCACAAAAACGTGCATGTCAACGTAAATAAATTAAAATTCACCACGGTTTTAAACTGTTTAATCCTACCACGGTTTAATCCACCTAAAGTTTTGCCCCGGAAACTGCCAGGATACGTCCATGGCGAGATTCCGCCCTCTAGGATCCAACCTTAGCAGGGCTTTGACAAAATAATTGACTGAATATTATAATACTTTTTTAATTAATTAAATTCTAATAGAAATTCCTGCCCGTCATATACTGCCACACAGAGATGTCTATACAGCTCTGTCTTATCCAAAACAACCGGGAAACGTGCAGAATGACCCAAGGCAATGTTGCAAATCATTGAAAAAAATTACATTACCAATGTCTGACAGATAAACTTGATCGGTACCAAATAAACCAAGACAATCAAGTTATATCAGACTGTTTAACAAATGACCACCTGCGGTTATTCAGTAACTCCGCGCCCCATTCTATAAATTCGTTTACGCTTCCTTTCAATGGTTTGAATACAAATTTCCCCTCGCCAATTAAGGCCACATATTAGATCTGCTTATGACTGACCGTCAATAAAACATCTTCCCATACCATGCCCCTCTTACCAAATCAAAAAACATGAACGCCTAAATATTCCAAACGTAGATGTCTTGATAAGAGTCTATTTGCCATTCTGCATGCCCAATATATAATAGACGACCCCAATATCCAAACATCTACAAAAACTGAAACTAAATAGTTATGCTTAGTACAACATGCAGTTTATCGAGGCGAATATATTTCGAAAATGCATCAGACCTCCATCGTCCTAAGTTCTGAATTATGGATGGGTCTTACCTCTTTAAAGCTAACGTAGTTGCTGCCCCTATCCTGAAAGAATGAGAACTAAAGACTGATACGGGAAGGCCGAGCTTTATCATTGATTTACTGAGTACAGCATTGAACGGATAATTTTATAATGGGCTGCTATCTTCGTGTATAAAAAAAATTACCATCAGACCGGTTTCGAACTGACAAACATTTCCTAATACTAAACACTGGGCAAACTGACTTTCCGATTATAACAGGGATTCTGCGTGTAATAGAACGCCTTTGCTAGTCTGTTTTTGAAAAACGAATCTTGACTAAAAGTCCAACTTTAATACCCGATGTACTAACCCTTATATTGCTAGAGAATAAAGGTCTATATGCCATGTCGGCTGTGGTTAATACGAATTCGCTTACCCTAAGAAGACCATAAAATGCTCCAACCAATAGACAGTCTCTATGATAGTGATAAATAATCTAAACAAATGATCTATCGGGAAAGGCCACAGATCGGGTAACTTAAGAAATTTCCTGAAGTTTGTGAACTGCTGCAAGGCTGTTTGGTAAGCTAGCTTGGTATTTACAGATAGGCTACACTGCATTAACCGGCTGAGCTCCGACCGAAGACCATCCATAACCAGTCCAGCACAGATGATGGTTGCGTGTCCGCATAAGGAGAAAGCTTGCGAAATTTGTCCATCTGTAAACGTGATAAACTTTTGCATTAGACGTTGTAACAACCCTGATATGCTGTGCTCTGAATGTAATATTTAACTGCAAACAACGCAGTACAAATGTATGTAACATTGCTAATGCCAGAGTTGATTTTGAAGTAAGCCAGTTAATGATTATAACTACTGATTGATTATCTGATCAAAATAATATCTTCTCATTCCGCAAACTTTAACCCCAACTATAAACCGACAGTAAGATAGGAAAAAAATTCTAAAACAGTGATGTTTTTAGTAAAACATTTCACAAACCAGAATTTGGGCCCAATCCCAAAGGCCCAGACACCATTAAAAACGCCCAAAAACCATTACCAAATTTAGCGGAACTGTCAGTAAAAAGTTGTATATCAGCATTAGACACCCACAATCTGTTTAAAATAAAAAAAAAAAAAAAAAAAAAAAGAAAAAAAAAAAAAAAAAAAAACAGAAATACCTTTAAATGATTCAAAGAATGACAACCACATTCTCAAATCCTCCTTTAATTCAGACGAAAGTCTGATATGATGAAAAGGTTTACTCAGACCAGAAGTAGAATTTATGAGCCTCCTGCAAAATGTCCTACAAGGTAACACAACCTTACAAGAAAAAATTAAAATCCCGATTAATGATTGCATAGATTTCAAATTGGTTTTCTTTTAACAGCATTTTGGAAATCTTAGAAACTAATACTTCTAGAAATGTGTCAAGGCCATGACAATTATAACGACTATCCTTCGCGTGACAAAACAAGAAATCAGCTAGATTATGTATAATATAACTATGTCATACGCTCAGCCGTAATTCCTTCCAGAAATGTTGAAAATGTTTCAAATAGCTTGCATGAAATACGACAACACATCGTCAATTAACAGTCATAAAACAATAAATCATTTAATTTAAAACCTAATAATTGAAAATCTTCTGGCCACACAGGTAGTAAGCGAAACGCTGACTGAATGTCAGCTTTACACAAAAAGAACCTTGACCTGACATTTGAACCATTTAAATAGCCTCATCAAATTTTGTATTCAAAACTGAACACAATTCGGAGTCAATAAAATCGTTAACTGATTCTCCCTCTGGATAAGATCAATGATGTATTAATCGCCATTTCCCATGAGTTTTCATTGGAACTTATTATAATGGAGAAATACGTAGGTTTTCAATAGGGGATGTACTGTAAGGCCCTGAAACACATCCCATTCTTATTTCTTTAACGAGTTTTTACCAGGTCACCTCTATATCATCATTGACCGACTTTTAATTGTGAGAGTAGTAATTCCTGTCCTGTGGACCGGTATATTAAAGTTTAAACTCAAATTAAAAACCTTTTAATAAATGATTTGCAGTGGGTTTTTTTACGGGATAGTCATTCAATTCTAATTCCAATCGATTTATGTTGATAGGCTAGACTGAAGTCTGGCTTGTTAAGCTGAGACCCCTGTTCCTTGAAAACGAAAGAACTGAGGGCATGCAATTTTTCTGTGATTTCCTCTGCAGAGCATCAAATATGCATGAAGTGATAGTTGGGCCAATTGCAATTACCCTTATTAAAACTAAAACAAACCCCTTTATTCTTATTTACATTAGCTTCTGACCCCACTTTATCTGCATTTCTTGGCACAGAAAGCATACGGAGTCATAATGGGTAATTTAATGTTGCCCAAGATTGTTATTGAATGCCTGACGCAAGCAAAATTGCTCGTCATAGACACGCCAACCGAACCGAGGGGACCGTGCGGCTGCATCCCGAATGGCGCTCATATATTGTGTAAATTCGTCGGCTCTTTCGGGGTACCGCCGGGGGTATATGTTTGTGAACAACATCTGTCCATTTTTCAATGGGAGGTATCTTGTCCTTTATTACTTTTGGCCTGGATTCTAAACAGCCAGACTCATTCAGTACAAGATTACTGGCAGTATAAAAATCTTTAAGTTCAGCACTTCCCTTCAACAGCAATGCTAAATTGACATATTTGTGCCCCCAGATTTTGTCTCTTAACTGATTCGGAATATGTATAGTAATATCATCATCTGCACCCCAAAAAACGTCAAGCATTGCTGAGGTATTAGCACGTGGTGCGTGTAAAATGACACCGACTTGTCCTGGAGAAGGACGCTGATCAACAACATCATCAAATTAAGAAGTGGTGTCATTAATCCCCTAAATATTTTCTAACAAATATTATGTAACAATTAACCTGCCGAATCACTCAAGCGTCCCTTGGTTCAGTTGTAGTTGTCTTTTGTTTTTTCATTTGTATTTCATCTGCATTCTTTGAAGCCTTCCTTTTTGATTGTAAATTTATACACATTTAAGTCCAAATGTCCGTCCCACAATAATATTATCAAATATTTGATTTATATACTAACAATGAACTTTTTATAATTTTTCGGATATAAGCCACAGTTGATCTTATTTAGCAACGTTTTGAATCTAAATTTGATTAAGAGTTTTGTTAACAGCTCTGTGTCTAAAATCTATTTAGATAATTTGGACATAACACGTTCATTTTGATTACAAACTTAATGTATTTAAACAGGTGTATCTGCCTACGTCCTGTTTGAGCAAATGGTCTTAATTTTGTTACTCTAGGTTCGATCATCGAGTTTGACCTACACTTTTTACTTAAGTTGCAATTTTGATTTGTGAAAGGTGGTTTATTTAAGAATTCAATTTGTAATAATTTTCACGTTGTTACACCCCGATAACAACGTAAAAAGTGAAATTCAATTCTTATAATTACAAACCCGAAATTAAACAGTTTTTAAGCTGACCTACATTTCTGAACTGATGGGCTGATTTTCCGAAAATCGGTTACAACGTCGCGGCGTAATAATACATTACAACTTTAAAAGCCGATAAAATGTCTTGTAAAAACTGGGAAAAGGTTTTAAATTGATATTTTTTTCTTCATTTTCTTGTTAATTTCAGTCAACATATAAATGATATTACAATAAAATCCTTTGAGAAAAAAGGCACTATGTTATGTCTCGTGACAACACATTTACCAACAACAACGTACGACTATCATATGTTTGTAGGACACGCGTGTCAACTTACAGGTTGACGTTTCCCATAACAAAAGAAAACTGAATGAACAGTATTTAAAAAACCGTGTAACGAACTAATGAAATAGAATTAATGTTTTCTTGCTTGAAACAGATTTTTTTGCCAACTATGGGCTGGGAGTTAGACAAAGTGATGACACCGGTGGTAGCTGTAATGGCTGATCAGAGACATGTGGAGGTAAAACAAGCGGAGAGGGTGCATTAGACTGAACGTTACCCGAGAGGTTAACACTGATATTTTTCTTCTGTGAACAGAACAGTCCCTACTATAGCTGTAAACTGAGGTCTTGTTTTTGTGGACCGACATAAGCATGATGTGGCTTTACTGAAATTTAGCATCACTCAGCATAGATATGGCTGTGGCTCTCGGGCGACCTGAATACAATTATAATTTTTTGATTTTTTTGCCTGAATTCGGAAAACACACGTTAAGAAATTGGTTTAGGTGTGTAACAAAATTTTGACTTTGGATTTTTTAGGGGTGTACAAAGGGGATTCTCTGCTACTGGATTACACAGAGATAAAAATATTTCATAAATAAATATTAAATAGTCTTGAATATTTTGGTGAAAAAATATCAGAACCTATTAAGTTGATAATGTTTTGCAAAATTTTAATCTAAAAAAATTGAAGTATTCAGAACCTATTAAGTTAAATATTTTTTTGCAAAATTTGAATCTAAAAAAATTGAAGTATTTTAATGTTTCTAGGTGGAATATTTGCCGATCTCGAATTTGTTGAACAATTTTTGTTGAAGATAAATTTGTATTGAAATTCAAGCCATTTGAAATCGCACCACACTATATCGTCTATCATATATGTGCCAACCTTTACAGAATCAGAGATGTAGATCATTTCAGATTGTTTACCACTGGCATTGTACTGTCTTGCTTTTTGTACTGATTTCGACACAGTAAAACAGCAAACCCACATTTCTTTAACCACTTGTAATCAGATTTTTTATTGTTTGCTCAAGTAGTCAGACCCAACCCAGACCATCACCGTTTAAAATTCAAACCCTTATTATTTTTCTGGTCCTTGCAAAACTTATAAATTTGAAATGTTGTTTCATTGCATGGCGCTCTTCATAAAGAGGACAGAGTATCAACGGCGTACTGAGTCGGGAAGGTAGAACAAGGAAAACCATAATCATAATACACACTCGCATCTCAAGCATATATATTCTTGATCCTAAATTAATCCAAAGAAATAGATAAACACGCTGTCGCTTGTCGCAAATAGCTGAAAAACTGCAGATACAATGTCCAAATAAACAACCTGATAAACTTCAGGAAAATGTATGACAATACATCAAAGGATTTCGTATGAATGAAAACTAATTTTATACAACTCTTTAGAATGCGAGGACTGCTTTGATTTGATACATTTTATGATTATATGTTCATTATATTGTCTACATCAATTTAATCTTTACTTCAATTGGCAGTTAAGTGATTACATTACATTCGATGTTAAATAATCTTAAAGAAAGTTTGATATTTAAGAATACATTTTTTTTCTCCTGGTCAGTATATGTTGCTTATGAAATTTCAAATCGCTTAATACTACATTTTTGATTTCTGCCGCCTTGGAAAATGTTACCAGCAACTCTTCTTACATCATCTACAATTAAATGTTTCCCATGTGTACTTGAGTATTCAAGTTCCTCGTCTACTCCTTTTTAGGATACACGATACTTGTTATTCCTTTAATGATGCCTTCCAATCCATATGATATATTCTTTTCTTTCCCCACTATCTTTCGCACTGTAACTTTCTCAAATAAAAAAAGCAAGGAATTAAACTTGAATCGGCATTCAAGCAGAAGACACATTAAAATTTTAACAGTTTTTTTATAAAGTTTTCCATCTTGAAAATGAATTTATCATCAATAAAATAGAAAAATATATAAATGATGAGACCACTCAGAACTTTTTAAAGTACAAAATTAGCTTATCATTTGCGGTTTCATTGGGGATATTCATTAAGACGGTCATTGTGAAGTATACCGTTGACATTTATAGTGGCAAGCACATTTAAAACCAAGCAACTAGACGTAGAATTATTAGTTTTTAACATTTAACATTTAAAGCAATAATAGTTGCTTTAAAACGTTCCGTTTCTGAACACCTCCTCATAAATAACCACACAAAATGTAGAAAAGTTACGAACTTAAAACGTTAAAGTCTAAAACTATTTTTTCATTTTAAAAGTTAAATCTTGAATTTTAAGACTTCAAACTTTGAAACCATGTTTTAGAATTCAAAATTTGAAACTTAAAATTTAAATTTGAAATTTAAGATGTAAAATTTGAAGTTTAAATTTAATCTAAAATTTTTAAACATTAACTTTAAATTAAAAACTTTGATATTGGAATTAGAATCTAAAAAACTTAAATTCATTATCTTTTTTGTTTTAATTCTTAAAAGAAAAATCAATTTTTATTTAATTATGAGGCAAGCAGCGCGTTTTTTAATAAATGTAAATTAGTGTGAAGTTCAGAAAGAGATGCTTACTTTTGACATCGCAATTTTCACGCGACCATTTGAATTCGTTGATACACCAAATTTAGGACTTTAAAAAAGGCAAATTTGATATCCAGTGATATATTGCCTTTTCAATAATAGTCGATAATCACTGATGCGATGTTTATCAAAGTAGCAATAAACAATGAACAGCCCACCAACCAGCCAACTCCTTAGCTAAAACTTTTTTTGCTTGTGACTGTTTGGTGGCTAGAAGACCATATCTCCGGATAATCTGCAATTGACCTTTTCTTCAGTTTTCTTTTGTAAATTCTACAATGATATATGTAATAAACAATTAATAAATTACAATTTGCACAAGTATCTGTTAAAATCAAGTTCTCTAGTTATCTTAGTATTTTTTTATTAAGGAAAACATTTGATTGTTCATTCCAACCGGTTAAAAGGTGATAGAAGCATAAAAAATAAAATAAATTGATTTTCTGACTAAACTATTATGGAAGTGACAGACTTTATCTTTTAATATGCCCTCTGATTGATCGCATCAGAATTTCAAATCGAATCTGACCTTAAACATGTAAGTGCCAATGTATAAAGAATGTGACTTTTTTTGACAAAATGCATTTTTGGATCAAAAATCACGACTTCTACAAAACGACAATAATGTTGAATAAAGAGCAACTTACCAGATGATCTGTTCAATGTTCTGTCATGACGCTGCTTGTCGAAAAACACGCGTTTGAAACAGTTATATTTTTTTAAAAAATAAGATAAAAGTATAAAGTTAATAATATCAATCACCAAAGTAGCATTATAATTGTGGCAAGCACAATAATTAGTTTTACACAACCCAAAATTTATAAACTTCCATCCACTTAAGTTTGCTCTATGATTGGATAAATCGTGGTGTAATGTCACATCTATAATTGTTAAGCTATATGCAATTTTCATACTCAACATTTTTGTGACAGTTTGTGTTTAAGTTAGTTTGAGTTTGAGTTTGAGTTTGTAATTTGTTCCGCCCTCTACTATTCACACTCAGGCTCACTTTTTAAGTGCTATCTCACTGAAACAGTATCGTAGAGACAAGCATATCACTTCCTGAGTCACATTATCCCTACAATACTTCAGTCAAAAATCTGTCCTCTTAATGCCAAAATGCGAGACAAGGAAGCAATCTTGTAAAGTCTGACGTATGGCCTGGCTCAGGTTGTTACCTGTTGTCCCACTCTCGATGATGTTGTTATAATGTTGTTTTTTATCGCATCAGCATTTTTTAGCTATTCGTGATGAGTCGATGTTTTTCTCTTGGAACACCGACATCCCAGAACTGACTGTATCAATATAAGTTTAAACAACGATGTCTTTGGTGGTATTAAACACTATTAATCAACTCTTTTCTAGTTCTTTATTATCTCTCTAAAAGTTAATTGCTATTTTGGAGTAATTTTGTTTTATATATAGTCATAACCTGAAAACATACTACTACTCCCGGACAATTTTCTTCGAACCAGGGGAACCTGTAAATCTTCCTAATTCCTATCTTCCTCAAATCAAAATTTAAATTTGTAAAGTCTGATGTATGACCTGACTGAGGTTTAAACCTATGTCCACCCGCAGACATGTCTTTATTCCAATTATCGAGGAAATTCTCTAAAATTTATTTTATCACACCTAAGATTCAAATCGTTAAAAAAACTGCTAGTTTAGTGTTCATTGAATAACATTAAATCGCAATTTGAAACTACTATGATACATTTTCTATTGTAAGCTTAATAGGATCATGATTGACAGCAATTCTTCAAACAAGTAAGATGATTTGTTACACCCTAAACTTATTTTGTGGTTTGTTATTAAAACGAATTTGACAGTTACTATTAGCTGAAGTATTTAAATTGGTCAAACATTCCCTTCTGATTAATAGCAAGTAAAATAAATTGTTAAGGGTGTGTAATTTACCATTTGATTGACGTGTGAAGTCTGTGATTTACCAGGAGCTACATATGTAATTCGTAAATGACAGGAAATTCAAGCAATAATACCAATAAAAAACATGCAATTATGCTTTTGAAGTTGTTTTCAAATCTTTGAATAAGACTTTTGTCTTACAGGCTTGCATTAAGAAATAAAATCTAGAATGTGTTTATAAAGTGATTCTTAACTGTAGGTAGGGGTACACAATTTTGGTCCTACCAACCTCCCACTCTCTTGTAAATAATTTCCTAGAGATTTTATATCACTCTTTCTTAAATTTTCATAATGGATAAGAAAATATACAGTTCACGGGGATAGATCAAAACAGTTTAACATGTACATAGCATCATCAAGCTTCATTCCTCAATGGGGGGGGAATGACCTTTGGTGTTACAACTTTCCATAAGAAACCAGAAAATACATAGTTTAGAGGTGGGGATCGTAACCAATTAGAAGTTATACGTATGCATGGCACCACCAAGCCCCACACTACATTAGGGAACGAGCTTAGGTACCTTTCATTAGAATCTTTTTTTTTATCATAAGAAACCAGAAAATATATATAGTTTAGTGGAAAAGATTTTGACAGTTTAAAAGTTATGACAAAAACCCTCTTGAAACTACCTTTAGTAGTACACCTGGGAAATTTTTTATAATAATTTCTGCTCTTTGATGGCAATAATAATAATAAAAAAAATAATAAGAATAATTTAGGATTTCAAGGGTTTTCAAACTAGTAAGGACTTAATAGTAGTAGTAGTAGTAGTAGTAGTAGTAGTAGTAGTAGTAGTATGGACTGTCATGTACTAGAACACACTCGGGGCTCACCAAGTCAGTATGTCGTAGATAAAGGTACCACTTCCCCAGTTTATTATTCTGGCAACGATTGAACTAAGATCTCATGACAGTTACAACTATCAATGTGTAGTTTTAATCATATGAAAGAATGAGGTTTTCTAAAAGTTATATACAAAAATATTTGAAACTGTATAACAAGTTTTCAGTTAACTTTCTATATTGAGTGGTCAAAAGTGCATGTGTACATTAAATGATCACAGTTCCTTTAGATGACTAAACTTTAATCCCTTTTCGGGGAGATCCTAGTGTATGTTAGTTTGTTAATTAGCCTTTAATATTTTCTGTATTGAATGGCCAAAGTGCATGTGTACACTAAATGATCACAGTTTCTTTAGATGACTAGACTTTAATCCCTTTTCGGGGAGATCCTAGTGTATGTTAGTATGTTAATTAGCCTTGCAAAAACTATGGTTTTCACTTTGAACTCCAGTTACCACCAGTATCAAAGAACTGACAGCATCAATATAAGTTAAAAATTGTTCCTAGGTTGGTTGGAAACACTTTTAACCAACTTTTTTCAGTTCTTAATTATCTCTGCAAGTTTATTTTATTATTCCATTCAAAAAATGCTGTTTGGATGACATTTTTGCTACATATTAAATCATAGCCTTTAACCATACCACATGCTTCGTCCATTCTACCCAATAAAACTGTTAATTTAGCGGTGTCCTTTTCTATTATATTAAATCATGGCCTGCCACCTTGAAACGTTTTCTAATGCAAGCTTGGTAAAAAAATTGATTTACAGCAAGTCTTCAAACGTTGATTTTGATTCTTAACAACTTAAATAATGTTTGACGTCGTCTGTTGTTAAAACAACTTTGGCAGTAACAAATACATGTTGCATTTTGATTGGTCAACTGTGATTGATAGCAAGTTAACAATGAACTGTGAATAGTGTAACAAACTAGTTGCTTGAGGTATAATGTTGCCAAAAGCTACAGTCGCAAGGGATTAACTAGGGGATTAAACAATTATATCTATAAAAGCATTTAATTATGCTATTGAGACTGTTTTCGGTGTTTAGTTTAGTACTTTAATACTACAAGCTTGCCTTAAAGAATGAGATCAAGTATAATTTAGGAATAATGGTTGTTGACTGACGGTGGGGGTAAAAAAAATATATTTCCATCAGCCTCCCAATTTTCTTAAAATGATTCTTCTTCGGGGGGGGGGGGGGGGTTAAAGGGTAGGGATCTAAAATATTTAAAAGTTACACATGTACATAGCAACACCCAACCCAACTCCACAGTGGAGAATGAACATATGGGTCCTTTATTATCATTAGTCTATTCATATTTTTATAAGGAACCAGAAAATACACAGTTTAGAGTTATCTTAACTATTTCAAAGTTTTACATCTACATAGCACCACCCAGCCCCACGTAGTAGTGGATAATGCAGTTAGGCATCTTTATTAGAATCAATATTTTTTTTTTCATTTTTTCAAAAGGACAAAAAGTATATAGTTTCGTATGGAATTGTAAACAGTTTAAAAGTTAGGACAAAGCGCACCCGGCACTAAATCTTAGTGGTACCCTTGTAAATCTTTATAGAAAATAATGCGAGATGAGAGCTGATCACAAATATACATGGTTTTATAGCAAACAATAAAGTGTATATGAAAAAATGTCCCTGCCTTCCTGCCCCTCCCCAATGATCCTCCGGGAAATTAAATACTGGACTACAAAACTACAATGGTACTAAATCCTTAATAATTTGAGTGTGAGATAAATTGATGCATCAGCGGACAAGAAGTGATTAGGTGCAAAAACTATATATATATATATATAAATATATATATATATATATATATATATATATATATATATATATATATATATAGATATATATATATATATATATATATATATATATATATATATATATATATATATATATATATATATATATTTATATATATATATATTTTTTTTTTAAATCACGACAATATACATGGAGAAAAGGATACAAAATAAAAACAAAAAGGTTTTTAAGCTAGTAAAGACATAACAAAATGTAATGTGTAAAATATAATAAGTTGAAATAATAATAATTATAATAATAATAATAATAATAATAATAATAATAAAATTAATAATAATAATAATGACTAGAATTGTAATTGTGACAGCACAATGACTTACTGCCTTTCATCACCCAACATTTTAAACCCCCTTTCAAGTTACTAGATAAGTTGTTTATTATTATGTTGTTAACATCACATCAGCATTTTTTCCAGTAATTGCTAAACTTTAAGTCACTTAGAGATTTTCAAAAAAAAGTTCATGTATGAGATAGAGTATTATTTTGTCTGCCTAATACTAGTGAATGCTAAAGGAAACTTACCTGAACTTCTAACTTACTGATTCAGTATTCTGCAAACAAGCATACCATGCACTGATATTGATGTTGCAATGTTGTCTAACATTGCATATACAATTTTCCTGCTTTTCGTAAGAAGAGCAAGGTTATTATGAGTCTGAATGGATTAATTTTAAATCAAGTTCATGTATGCGTTTGATGTACATACATGTAGGTAAAGTATGGTCTACAATGCACTAGCGGGTAACAAATACCAGATAAATTTTGATGTACCAGATGTGCACATTTCGGAAATTCATTCCTAATCAGTGACATTAAAACCCAAAAGTTTGATACATAACAAAATATAAGCCAAACAATTGAAAATTATGAATCTAAAGTTTCAAAATTATATAAATCCAAATCCAGCTAAGGAATGTTTGTATATACAAACTATATGCTTAAGATTCTAGATTTTTATCAAATATTTTTGGACCTACGACAACTAAATGTACAATTAAATGTACATAAGAATATTTAAAATAATTTAAAGCTGGAATGATCTTCTATGTTAAATTCTACTTTGTCCCAGTAACCCTTCATATTTAGTTTGATCAATATTAGCCAGGAGATGTCGAAAATATGAGTCACACACACACACATACACACGCGCGCGCACGCGCGCGCGGACATACGCTGCGGTATGACATAAGCTTACATGGCCTAAAGGGCAGACGAGCTAAAAAAAACGAAAATGATTGTTTTAATTATATACAAAATAAAAAACTACAAAAAATTATAAACTGTCGAATTATTATTGTTGTAGTTTTTTAAATATTAATAGTTTCAGTCGGTTTTCGTCAATCATTTTGACAACTACGACACTTAAATGTACAAAAGAATGTTTAAAAGAATTTCAAACTTGAATGATCTTCTATTTTAAAGTCTGCTTTGTCCCAGTAACCATTCGTAATAAATTTAATAAATATTAGCCAGGTAGTTTCTGATGAAATGTCAAAAATGTGAGTCACACACCCACACACAAACACACACACATACGGACATACACTGCAGTATGACATACGCTTACAAGGACTATAGGGCAGGCGAGCTAAGAAAACGAAAATAATTGTTCTAATTAAATACAAAATAAAAACCTTCAAAAATTAAAACGTTAATGACTGTCGAATTATTATTATTGTAGTTTTTTACTCTGATTGCTTTGACACATTTAAAAACATAAGTAATACAAAGTTTACAAATGTCTGAAAATCGAAAAAATATATCTATCAATAAATAGTTATGTTGCAAGTCCTGAAATTAAAAAAAAAATAACGCGCGTTGTGTTGTCAAAATTAACTCCCTACTACACAGTCTACTGGGGTTTATTTATATATTTTTTATGTCAAACACTTACCCACTTGAGCATAAACAAAATATGAAGGTGTAAAAATACAAATTACGATGAAATATCCAGGCTGAATCATGTTTTTATATGTTCATATCAGTTCTACCTCCTCTAAAATACAAAGAAACAAACCGGAAGAAAATCTGCAAGAAGCGGTTATTGGTATCACTTGGTGAGGAACAGAATTTAAAAGAATCTGAATCTCGAATGGTCTTGTATGTTAAAAGTCTTCGCTGTATAGAAATAAATTGTTTAAATTCAAGAGTTACGTTTGATATTAAAACATTTGAATTTACTGGTGTAGGCTATAGAATAGCTGTTGCTATATAATGTTCTGTATACAAGTACAGTTTGGTTTCAATTTAGTGCACATGATTTGGTCTACCGAGTACACGATGGATACTAACGTTTTGTTTCTCCTCAAAACAAAAACTCTAGACTATTACCGGCACCAATCAAATCGTCACATACAATAAAAATGTCTGTCAAATAAACAACACAAATAATAATGTAATATAGTTTTCAAAACGTTCATGATCATCAAAATCAGTTTCAACTACAGAAACAATGTTTGTTTGTTCCCCCTTAAATTTTGTTTCTCTTCTTAATATCCTGCATCTTTATAGTACTATTAAGATTAACTTATTTTGTAACTATAATAAACAAAACAGTAATAGCTATTGTCATTGATCTACCACCGCGCGTCAGTATTTATGATTTTAAGATTTTAAGATTTCTAGATTTTGTGTATATGTCATAACCAACAAATATTATAAATCTTTCTTAAAGATATTCAGAAACCTCTTTTTCTTATTTTTATATATTTGTATATTATTTAATCTTCTTGTTTTGATAAATAGTTGTATGAAACACAGTGTTTTTAAAGAGTATGACAAACTGAAATTTTAAAACTTCCTTAATATTATATACCATTCATTTGGTGCAATTTCCTATGTAAATACAACCAACGTGATGTTTATTCTAAGTTTAAATTTTAAAGAAAATTTAGCAGTAAAATTTCATAACAAAAATTATATTGTTTTCATTCTTCGTATTCACAGTTATTATCATGAATAAAGAGACAGAAAGTGTGACGAAAGACGCGTTTTATGTGTACGGCAATAGTTTAGATTGTAATCAATTTAAGGTAAAATCCTCCAATCTCTCAACAAGGTAATATTTCCATAAGTGCAACCTGGAAAAACCGCTGACGCCGAATCGCAAAAACAGAGGGGAAATTATTGAACTTCCTTCTTCGACTTATATGGTTGTTGTTGTTTCGTTGTTGAACGTCGCACCAGAAATTTTTCAGCTATTCGAGACGAAAGCAAGTTTTTTAAACAACAATGAATAAATATCTGAAAGCAAGTTCGTGTTTGTATGAGAGAGTGTTAATTATAATTGTCTTTCTTGTATTAGCGTGCATTAAAGATAACTTTTTAAGGTGATAGCTCACCGAGTCAGACAAACATACTTGTGCTTCAGTCAAATTAGCCTGTACCGATGAGCCAGTCAACAGTCTCTACTAATACCGAGGGCCAAGCGAGGAAGCAGTATGTTAAATTTTCAAATTAAAAGTGTTCTGTATAACCCGATCGGGGTACGAAGAACCCTCGACCTCCTGCTTCACCTTTGAACATCCCGGGTGGTCCACATACAAAAATTTAATAATAGAAATTTTAAAAAAAATTATAGATAGATAAATTAAAATAATAATAATAATAATAATCATAAGAGACACGTGACACGTGCAGTTGTTAAGACAATACCAAAACTAGCGTCTGTGTATATTTCTCTGGCTACTTTCATCGCAGGGACTTTGTTGGCAAAATGGTCTAATGTGTCGGCTCCGGGATCACAGCACTTAGGGTTCAGTTGGTTTAAATTTTTCTTTTGCTAGTACCCTGTATTCAGGGTATAAGCACTGATGGCCTCGATATAAGGGACAGAACTTTAATAGAAGCATAATATTATTCATATTTCGCCATAACACTATTTTTTTTATCGCAAAATATAATCATTAACAGGCATACAGTACCAGCTACAAAAAATAAATAAAAAATTAATAAATAAAACACACACATACACTTGCACACACTGGAACGTTTAATGATTTCTGTAACCGATTTCCTTCTTTTATATTCAAACTTGGGCCAATCGGCTTAAAAAAAGATAAAATATTTTTATTGCCATTTTTTAATACTTAAGTAATTATTCCTATAGCTTACAGTCATTAGAGTATATTTACATTTATATAAGTTTAAATGATAGGTCGGTTAAATTGAACCAACAACCCGGAATGCACAAGAATATATGCAGATAAAGTTTATATTACTAATTGAATAAAATAAAGCATAGATGAACTATGCTTCGACAACCTAGTTAAGACTATTGCTTTAAAAAGGTTCAGTCGTCAAATAGAGGGAACAGCAATTAGGACTCATCATCTTCAACCTTTAAGTTTTCCGGCGTTATCAGTCTGCATTAGAAGACGTAACTAGAAAATAGGATTGAGGGTTCGCTTAACCTGGTTTTTTATATTAAAAAAATTTAATATATATATATATATATATATATATATATATATATATATATATATATATATATATATATATATATATATATATAGTTCTTTATATAGTTTGATAGGCTTACTAAAGGGAGCATCAAATTGTTCGTTATTGTCAGTTTACCAACATTATGTGAAATAGTTTAAGTTAAATTTAGTATTTTAGGACCTTCGTTTGCAACAAATATGACTAGGAACTAAATATATTTAAATAACCTAGCTAGGTTTTTGACGACAGAGGTTTTGGAACAACATTTTTAAAAATCATTTGTTTTCTGCAAATAAAATTTTAATACGAGTAATTGCAAAAATATAATCATTTTTGGAAAATAGTTCATCTAACTCTGCAAAATGACATAATGTTGATTAATCTGGAAATTTGTGTTTTTTATATATTTTTCTAGGCAATCAATTACGTTATTACGCCTCAGTTATTTGTTGGGAGTTTTTTCAACTATAAGTATTTATGATTTCTTTTGTGTTGCTTTAAAGGTCGTCAGCTTTGTCATAATATCCCAGGTCAATCTAGAGAATTGCAAATTAAATCATTAATAATCATGATTTCTGATGTCTTGTTTAAATTGTTGCGTTGAATCATATTCTCGGTTACTCAGGTAATTGGCAACTAAATAAGCTATAATGACTTATTCACTTTACAAGCAGAGCACAATAAGATTTAATGAGCTCAGAAATAACACCTTTTTGTATGATTCTCATGTCAGATAATTCAAATTTCAGATTTCACGATACAATGAAATAAAAAAACAAGAGGCCCATGGGCCTTAACGCTCACCTGAGAAAATATCCAAAAACTTACAAAGAACTTAATTATAAAAAGTTCACAAAAATTCCTTAAGTTTGGAATATCCTGCAATTATTAATCAGAAATGTATAGTCACATTTCATTTATAAATAGCTCATATGCACGGTTTAACTATAGTGCAATGAATAATTTCCAAAACGATATTCTAAGAAACTTGGTTTGTACAAAATGTTAATGGAATGAATTTCCGAAATGTGCACATCTGGCACATCAAAATTTAACTGGTATTTGTATTATATATTTACTACCCCTGAGCGGGTACCGCTGTTGGTGGAGTGAAACTCCCCGAGGTATCCATAACTCAGTAGGCATTACTTCGTGCTGTCAGAAAATGTACCATTTAGCAAAATTTTCAGTCGTCTAAAATTTGAAATTTATTTAAAACTAAGGTTTGTTCCCCCGTGCACAGCATTCCTTGGCCGGATTTGGATTTATATAGTTTTGAAACTTTAGATTCATTATTTTCAACTGTTTGGCTTATATTTTTTATGTGACAAACTTTTCGGTCTTAGTGTCACTGATGAGGAATGAATTTCCGAAATGTGCACATCTGGCACATCAAAATTTAACTGGTATTTTCAAGATAATTTACAATTTCAGTCTTCTTCTACAGCTATGACCTTGAACTTTGAACATTTGACCTTGAACCATATATCAAAATGATCGTCATGTCAATACCTACAATATTCTAATATACATGCCTTTACAAAAAGTTTATAGTTTTTAAGATAATTAGATATTTAAGTCTTCCTTTACAACTGTGACCTTGACCTTTCAACATATGGCCTTGTACAATATATCAAAATAACTGTAGTTGCAATGCCTACAAAATTCTAATATATATTCCTATACAAAAAGTTAATAGTTTTCAAGATAATTAGCAATTTAAGTCTTCTTCTGCAGCTGTGACCTTGACATTTTCACATATGACCTTGATCCATATATCAAAATTATCACCATGTCAATACCTACAATATTCTAATGTACATGCCTAAACAAAATGTTAACAGTTTTCAAGATAATTCACAATTTCAGTATACGTATGCAGCTATGACCTTGACCTTTCAACATATGAAATTGAACCATATATCTTGATGGTTGTTATATCAATACCTACAATATTCTAATTTACATGCCTATACAAAAAGCTTATAGTTTTCAAGCTAATGCACAATTTCAGTATTCATAAGCCAAAAAAAAACATTTCAGGGGCAAAAACTCCTGTATGGATTATCATATAGTTACGAAACTTTGTACCTTTTTAACTTTGTCATGGGGAACATTTTAACAATATTTTGAATTCATATATCTCTTAAAATATACAAGAAAATTGCCTAAAACTGCATAAATCACAAATTAGGTCATGACCTTGATTTGTGACCTTGACCCTATTTTAAAGGTCATTTCAAGAAAAAGTCAAAACTGAAAACCCCATGTCAATATCTGTTCAAATAGTCAAGTTATAACAATTTAAAGCCATTTTACGAAAGTTTTAAAATTATACGCAAAAACGCGTAACCCATTTTTCGACCAAATTTCACGAAATGAACAAACTATAGGCTTAAGACACTAGAGAAACCAAATATCACATCAGATTTTTTCTCCCATCATCGGTTTCGGAGAAGAAGATTTTTTAAGATTTTTTCACCCCTAGGTCACCTTGTTTTGGTAGCCATGGCAACACCATGAACAAATCTGAATTGCACCAGCCCATATATGCTTCTGACCAAGTATCATTTAAATCTGTCCAGCAGTTTTGGAGGAGAAGTCGAAAATAGGTGTTAACGAGGCACACACACACACACACACCCACGAACATACACACGCCGCGCCATGCCATAAGCTCACATGAACTTTCGGTCAGTTGAGCTAAAAATTAATCATTGATTTTGTTATTTATTAAAACACTGTAATATTAAAATTTATTGCTGTATTTCAATATTTATAATTGCTGCTTGCTGGTATATATTCTATTTAAATAGCTGACTTGTCTGAAAAAGAAACTTGCAACTATGTCACGTTTTTCATAATTAATGTAATAGCATCCTAGTGTTTTCAACAAATCAGATGTATTTATGTCACTGCTCCAAAAGACATGACCAACTCAATGATCTAAACTTGCGTTTTCAAATCATGAAAGTAAGTGTCTATAATTATGAGACTTACATGTTGGCAAGACTGAAATCATGAAATTTAAAAAAATATTTGTATCCTTATTTTAAAAACTTTTATTTATAAAATTGTAAGTCAAAATACATTTTAAAATTTTTTGTTCTATGACAAATAAACATTTTTCCGACTCATTACTGGACTTATTAACAAACACTTCATCAAAGTCTTTAACAGTTTGCTAACAGTGTCTTGTTTTCTTAACATTAACAGTGAAAGAACTATCAGACATATCTGTACATATATGTAAATAACATAAACAAAACCTTAACCAAAAAATACACACTAAATTACATTGAAGATAAAACCTAAGATGTTATTATAAAGCTCTCTTGCACGTTAGATATTCGATATGCTTTTTTATTTTAAGTCTAAAATATTTGAATCTTTTCTGCATATAATATACTTGTATATAAAACTGAATCGATCTAACTATCGATTGAGTCTATGATGTACCAATTAATCAATATATGCTATTAAAACAAGTCAAAAAGGTGAAGTCATATAAATATATAACACAAATACCTGTTAAATTTTGATGTGCTTAATTAATTTCTAAAAAAGGTTTCAATAAAATAATATTGCTAAAGGGATACAAAACCCTCATGCTTATTAGCATGGCTTATGACTTAAAGCGTCAACTTACGATTATGATTTACTTGTCCTATTTTAGGTACCACCGATTTTTGTCAGTTTACACATTTTTTCTGAGTCAAATAGAGTTATATCAAAAATTTTACTTGATTGACTTGATTGGGTGTAAAATGACGTTCAATTCATTAGAATTAAAAACATTATCGGTCAGTAGGTTCCTATTGCTCAATTACTTGATTCAATTCAAGTCATATTAATTTAATTTTTCATGATTCAATTTAATGATCTTCGACTTTAATTTCTTGATCAATTTACCGTATTTTCTCAATCAAACCTTCTGGGAAGGTAACTGTATTCTATTTATAAATGTAAACCTTCTATAATAATTATGTTCGGAGTTTATAACCTACAATCAAAGAAATTAAAAAAACAAATATTTCCTGTTGTTTTTTCCATAATCATTTAAAAACAAACGACTCGACAAGATGAAAAATGTAAGGACAAAAATGACGATGACACCAGTTTGCATCTTTATTACCGGAGTGCAGGGTATTTTTATCAAGTAAAATAATAGTAAAACGCGTCTGTGACTGTAACAAAAATTTTTTGTAAAATAACGTTAGATTTAAAGAATTAAGAAAGTGAAAGTAGAAATTTATATTATATTTTTATTGATTTCCCTTAATATACAATGATGTAGTATAGACACCTCCCAAAAAAAAATAGTGAAAACGACCTTAACAATGAAATGGCCCTGAACAATCGTCTTTAAATCAATGTAGTGTGTCCTCTTTATTTGGACAAATATCTTTGTTATTTACCGTAAATATGAAAATGTACACAGAATGAGCTCGCTAAACGCAACCTGAAAAATAACTCGTTTTTACATCTTTATTGATTTTATTTCAATTTTATAATTCAGATTCTTCAATGACTTCCATGGAAGATAAAGTTAGTATTACTGAAAATAATCAAGTAAGTTTTTTTTTAAATGTCCAACTTTTTGGTCAAATTTTGGCCGACGTGGATTGCTTTGTTTTGCTTTCCGTCAAACTTGGTGATGCCAATAAAGCTAAACGCCGTTGTCGTTCTGCTTTAAAAATAGTTTACAAGATAATTAGCAATCTGTCCTTATATGCACCTTCACAAAACCAACCCACTGCTTAAATGATCTTTAAGAATCCTGAAAAATCCTTAAATATGTTCTTAAAGATCATTAAAGGTGCATTAAAGCCTCCTTAGAGCCATTCCATCTTTAAGGATCTTTAATGGCCTTTAAGGACTCTTTAAGGACATCTTTAAGGAATCCTTCAGATCCTCAATGAAACTACACTTATAACGATCTTTGATGAGGCTTTAAAGATCCTTACAGATGTTTCATAAAAAATCGAAAAAAAAATCATTAATGGAACGATGACAATAACATTCATTAAGTTTAAGGTATGATTTTTCTTTTAGTATATTTTGAATTTTTATAGTTTATACGAAACAGGACACTTAGATAACGTCTGTTTTAATTCTAATTTTTACATTATTTTTGTATAGAGGAGCCTTATGAAATATCCTTATAATACTTGTTTCTAATTCATAAATGAATAATAAAACGAATATGCAGTTTTCACCGCACAGGTAAAAAACCGGTGTTTAAATCAGATCGGTAGTAAGCATAAAGCGATTAACGGTATTTGTTTATTATATACAGCGGTACTTGTTTGATTTCACAAGTGATTTCTTGCGCGGATTTTTTACTTTGATATGCAGTTTTTTATCTAACAGGGGATCACTATGAAATCAAATAACATGTTAAAATTATGATCTAACCCTGAACTCTGGGTGTTGGAAATAAAAGTGTGTTTTCGGAACTGATTTTAAGAGACAATTTTAATATTAAAAATATTAAAACATACCTTAACTAAAGAAGTGAAACAATCACACCAGTCTTTGTAATATCACAATCCCCAAACAAAGTAAAAACTTTGCAAACTTGCAAAATATGTAATACACGTGAACTTCCGTCAAAGATGTGAGGCCGGGTGCTCCGGAAAGGGAAGTAAAAGTATTTGCAAAATGATTGTCTAAGCATGCTATATATCTTATTTCCTTATTTTATTTTATTTTATTATTTTATTTTATTTTATTTTATTTCATTTTATTTTATTTTATTTTATTTTATTTTATTTCATTTTATTTCATTTCATTTCATTTCATTTCATTTTATTTCATTTCATTTCATTTCATTTTATTTTATTTCATTGTGGGGGCAGTGATAGGCACAGATGAAAATAAAGCATATGAGAGAGAGAGAGAGAGAGAGAGAGAGAGAGAGAGAGAGAGAGAGAGAGAGAGAGATCATATTTTAGTGTCGCTCAAATTGACGTATATGGAACTGACACATGATGATATCTGAATTTGAATAATTTCAATTCTTAATGAAAAAGAGTTCCAAAAGTAATTTTTTAAAACAAAATAGGAATATTATGTTAAAGGTTATTCCTTTCAAACATGAAAAAATTACTAAGTGAACACATTGAAGTAAAAAAACTAGCCACAAATGATAACCATTAACTGGCAACTTTTATCTCAGTTAGCACAAGACCAACCCTCTACTTTAATGATCTTGAGGGATCCTTAAATATGTCCTTCAAGATCCTTAAAGGTGTCTTAAAGCCTCCGTAAAGGATCATTAAGATGTGTCATAAAAACTCATTTTTTTCCATTATTAATGAAACGATAGCTATAACATTCATTCAGTTAAAAAGTATGATTTGTTTTTTAGTTTATTTTGAATTTTTATAGTTTATACGACATAGGAGACATAGATAACGCCTCTCTAAATTCTAATTTCTACATTAAGTTTGTGTAGAAGATCCGTATGTAGTTTCCTAATAATACTTGTTTCTTAATTCATCAATGAATTAGATAACGAATGTGCAGTTTTCACAATACAGGTAATTAATTCGTGTTTTGTCAGATCGACAATAAGCATAAAGTAATTAACGATATTTGTTGATTGTATACAACGGTACTTGGTTGATTATTCTACTGAACCCCCCAGTCTATCTCTCTCTCTCTTAATTTATTCATTTTCCCCTGTCTCTCTAAAATATTTAGTTTCCGCTAAACCCCCTCTGCCTTCTCTCTTCGAGCATATTCAGTTCTTTATATCTCTATCTCTTTAAAATATTTAGTTTCCGCTGACCCCCACCCCATCCGCCTCTTTCTCAACGACCCAGAGCTCTCTCTCCCGCGATCAACTCATGTGTATTGCTCTCTCTCTCTCTCTCTCTCTATCTCTCTCTCTCTCTCTCTCTCTCTCTCTCTCTCTCTCTCTCTCTCTCTCTCTCTCTCCTGCGATCAACTCAAGTATATTACTCTCTCTCTCTCTCTCTCTCTCTCTCTCTCTCTCTCTCTCTCTCTCTCTCTCTCTCTCTCTCTCTCTCTCTCTCTCTCTCTCTCTTTAATACGCAAGTTGACGTAAAAAATAGGTAATCCCACCTCCCGCCCACACACAGTAGAGATTTCTGAATAATATTAGTACCTTAGTATATTATGTGTAGTGCAGATTCCAGAAAAAAATCAACTGTTATTTTTTTCTTTTTTTTTGTTGGAAAATAGACCCGTAAAACCATATTTATTTATTTATTTTGGATAGTATGGCCAATTATTTAATTCAAAAGCTGTTCGTATAGTAAACATACTGCTTCTTTTTTACCAATTACATCTCTAATTATTACATGTAAATAACGATAATTTTCAAATAAAAGTAGTAAAAACATATGTCATCAACATAATTAATTAAGGGAATAATAAACTTGATCATTTTACACCATCTTGCTGATTAATGTAAAATATACTAATATATCACAGTTAATTTTTGATTCCTATCAACACATAATTTATCTAATGCAATTAAAATTCTATATATATAACTAAAAATGGTGACTGAAGCAAATTATTTATAAAATTTCTATAAAAAAATAAATAAAAATTAATTTGATTTTTGAATGTAAGAGATATTATAAAAGAAATAAAAGAAAATTTTTCACAATAAATGAAAAATGTCCCACCTGTTTTCTTTCAGTCACGTGATCTCATTTGCATATTGTTATGGTCATATTTTATAATTATTAACATCAGTATAATCTTTTCCATAGCTACATAAGTAAGGTGATGGACTTGATGGACCAGGGTTCGATTTCCAGTGAGAGCGGGTAATTAATGAAAATGTTAATGATAAATTTTTTGAATTTTCTATTTGAATAATAATCATCCAATAAAACTTAAAAATGTAATAAATAAATAAAAATAGTCTCAAATAGATAAAATTAAACACGTGAGATTAAAGGGTACCTGTAACGATTTTCAGTTTTGACATATTTTATTCGTCGTACTAAAATATGACTGTAGCGAAAATTTTTATAAAATTCCATTCCAAAATAAGGTAGATATCGGTGATTTTCTAATACATCTCTATAAATCCAAATCAAAAAGGTCGATATCGAAGCTCCTTTGTTGTGACGTCATACCAGTAACATACCCCCACAGAATATTATTTACCAACTACTAAAATAAGTCAAATACGAACTCGTAGTTTAACTTTCTATGATTATTTTATGGGAAAACTATTTGATGAAGTGGAATTAACATTCGTTTGACATGTACCGATAATAAAGATTATTATTAATCCTTTTGTTTTTTAGACACATTCCTTAGATTAAGACCCACACCTGTAATTAAAAGGATGTCACTTATAATTTCCAAAATTGATTTGCAGGTTGATAAAGTTATCTTACGACCGGTAATATACAATAAAATATTTACAATTCGAGTAAAGTAAAATAATTTTATTTGGTAAACGTTATTTGTCATATACAGGATAAAGATTTCACTCGAGAAAAATGGATATTTCATTTTTAAATTTTAAAAAGTAAGAAAAAGAAATTTTTCATTAGTTGTCATGTCAATAATAATAATAATAATAATAATAATAATAATAATAATAATAATAATAATTAAACAATATAACTTTTAGGCAAAATTGGAAATTAAAAATTGACGACCAGAATAGTCTATTTAAAACATTTTTATTGATCTACTTACAGCATTTGATTTTATTAGATTTTAGTTTTCACTTTTCCTTTGGCATACATTTAGCTGTGATATTTTTAAATTCTTTATTCTAAATATACAAATCCATAAAATTATTATTATTATTATTATTATTATTATTTTCTCGTTTTTTTTAAATGTGGTCTCATTCTAAAATCCATGTCATTTCATTTTAAACAATTATCATATATTTCGAATATAATATTCATCCTGTAGTCTTTACAGTCAGACTTGATATTTAATTCATTTTAAAATGTCGACGATAAAATTAATTTTTCGTGTATTTGACCAGTTAAACCTAATCGCAATTTTTTTGTTATAGCTATGCAACTTATCGTAATTCTCGAGTCTGTCCAGTCTGACTTAATAAAATAATTTATTTACAAAAAGTCAAATTTTCGAGTTATAGACCAGTTAACACTCGTCACGTATTTTCAACAGCTATGCAACCAAATGCAGTCACCATTCTCGAGTAGGTAGGGGCTCGACTCAATATGTTCATCAGATACGTCCGTTTCTGGTTCGAATAAATAACGGTTATACTCCAAATTCATCACTTAAAAGATTGTCTACTGCTTCCCCTAATAATGACGAACTATTTGGCATTAATAGGTATATGCCAGAGTTGTTACTTTTTTCTATATACGTCAATATATCCTCATTGTTACTACTGTCTATTATGTTAGACACTACTTCTAATACTGCAATGACGTCAAACGTTTATAACTCAAAACGAGGCGTTTCACTTTGCTGTAAAGAGAAAGTTATAAATTGTGGATTTCAAACCACTATAACTTTTTTATTTTGTCACCAATTTTGATGCGGTTTTCAATTTTATTATACTTAAATAATATATAAAACAATTGTAATAAAAAAAAATTTGGTTACAGGTACCCTTTAAAGACCCCTTAACCCTTGAATTGGCAGATACGCCATTCTCATTTTTGGACGGTTTGTTGAACAATGTTGGTGTAAAAATGTTTTTTTTTTTTTTTTGCTACCAAATATATTTCAATTTGATTTTTCAAGTTAAAAACTACGAAGCGTTCACGTTCCTGGCGTAGTACAAAATACGCGATTCCCGAGTTATCTGCTCTCTAGAAAAGAAGATACAATTACGTGTCTATGAAGTCTTGGTGGGTAAACCCCTTGAAAACCGTGTAAACATGGACGCTGTCAACATCAATAAAATGCAGAATCCAGAAACCAGAACTACGCCGTTTTTTACAATCACGTGGGATTACCGTTGGTGATTATAGGCTAGAACGGTTGAGAGAACTGGCCGAAAAAGCATCACAGATGGATTTTCCTGTAATTGAACCAGATGAAAAAAAGATCAAGCATTAGAATAGACCACATAACAGTACAACATCCAGTCGTATATGACCAGAGCCTTGGAAATTGGACGGACGATTTGAATGAAATTCCCATCATTACAACCGTCGATATATTTGCACATCTGATGTCAAATGCTTGTTGGGACAAGAAGAGAGTTAACCAAAACAAAGAAGAACGTGGGTATAAACTCTTTAGAAACATACACATATATGGTGTACAGCATCACAGACTTGAACATTAACATTTGTATGTCCTTGGGCTTTGTACCAGAGATACATCACAGACAGAAAAACCTTATCTTGTATGGTGTCTTCTCAGCTCTGATGGTGCAATTTTTTCAACAGGATGTGAATGCACAGGGTAAGTATAAGGATCCAAACCTCCAAATACCACACACGTATAAATATTAATACAAGTGAGTACATCTCCAATGACTGGCTGGTTGATATGTGTGTTTTGTGCTGATATGGGGTATGCTATGAAAACAGCCATATACTAATTAATAAATTTTACAATCTGGATGGACTGGGACAATATGATATTAAGTGTCTTCCTACTCAAGGACTTGCTGCACAGTCCAGCTGGAGTTTTAACCCATGTCTTGGAATTTGAGTCCACATCCTAATTACACAGCTACCTGTCCATATAACAAATTTACAATAAAAATGTACACAATCCATACATACCCCTTTATGAATTTATATACATCACAGAATGTAATGTCCTGAACAAAATAATTTTATACTTTTATAAATTACTTTTCACTCATATAAATACTATAAAAGATATGAACATTTTATGAGATAAAGTAAAAGTAAATTAAATTAAATGAAAAGATTTTGAAAATTGAACTTAGCAGAACATGTCAAATAAAAACATTACATGACTAAAACATTTATTACTGGTTTGATTTGAGATGTTCATGTAGTTGGTAAAAATGAGATTTTCATGTGTCAAAAGTGGCTAGAGATCTCTTAGCACTCCTGTAAATAGTCACAAATAAAATATTCCAAATAAAATAAATTTGTATGTCTAAAATGTTTTCTGATCACCACTGTGAAATTTAAATAAAAGCATTGTCAGAAGAAAAATCAGTAAAATATAATTATGGGTATATAAGTATTTAAAATTGGATTTTTTCTTTTGATTTATAGAGATGATGGAGGGTGTAGGCATGAAGCTGCATTGCTGTTTGCTTTAGTTGTTTGGGGTGAGAGACATACAGATAGATATACAGAGACATGCACAGATGTTAAATGTGTTTTGTATAATCCAAGGAGAGAGTCCAAGCCAAGAAAAATTTATGAAATCAGCATGTCAGAAAAGGAAATAATGTGCCTATTTCTAGGTAACTATGACCCTGCAGGAGATATGAACAACAATGATATTGAAACTGAAGTATATAACTTTGTCAAAGATTATGATACACAGATTATAGAAGTTTTAGATACAGACCGTTATTTAACACCTGAACCTTGCACAGTACCTGATCTTGTATTGTTATACAAAACCAGTCACAATAACTTATCATTTTTAGATTTTGTCAAATCTTCACTAGGTAATGAAGAGTGTACTGAAATTACTAATCTGACAGAAGGACAGAGTGAAAATATGCTGTGGTACAGATATAGGATGGGCAGGGTAACAGCTTCTTCAGCTTAAGTGTTGTCAAGTATTCTGGAACTGATCCAAATAACTATGTAGTCAAGGAAGTGTTAGCTAAAAAATCCTAATTGTTTTAAATTCACCAGCAATTGTACATGGCAGGGAAAGAGAAGGATTAGCTAGGGAAATTTTTTTACATGAAATTTAAACAGGAACATAAAGATACTACTATTGTAGTACCTGGTCTTATGGTTAATTGTGATTTTCCCCATGTTGGTGCAAGTCCAGATGGAATTGTTAAATTTTTGCAGTTGTGTTGTTGATTTCATTAACATTAAGCCTTTTTCCTTTCCCAATGAGCACTTCTTGGTAAATGGAGTGATATTAAGTGTTGCCTTTTTCTAGTCAGCAAATCACGTATGGTAACGCCCCTATCTGCCATCACATCGTCACCTTCCTCAGTTAAGTCTAGTTGAATGTTCAGTTATATATCTGATACATTATCAACATAAACATCAGATACAAATGTGAAATTACCAGAAGGGGAAATCCCTAACAAACATTTACCAGTGTTCCAAGATTTGTATGTGCTATAAGTTTCTGACTGACCTGATGGTGATCTTGGTTTCTGAAGAAAAACTCTGTGCAATCAAGTTTGACTCTAGTATGGGGTATTTCACTTTAAAAGAATTTTGCATATACTTTTTGACTTAAAGACGTGTAGGCAATTTTATAAGTTTTCCAAAACACTTGCATAAATATGTAATCCATGTTATAAGAATCTGAGTAAAACGTGTGTCAGAAACACCATACAAATCACTTAGAAAAAATCCAACTAGTCCCAACCTAAATCTTACTAGTGGTAATATATACTCATGGAACATAGTCAATTTCCGATCTGGTCCTGGTTTTTTCTTTGCACCATCTTGATTTTCTGTTTGCGCTATCAGAACCACTCCAGTATTTCAGTTGAGAACATTTGCAATAAACAATATTGAACAAACCAAATAAAAACGCTTTGCTTGGTAATCCAGTGTAATTTTTACAGATTGGTCAGATTTTGTAATCTTCTCTATGAAAATCTCCCTAAACAATGAATCTCTATCATTTACAGTTCTTTCTAATGCTTTCATCAGTTCAAAACTTATATCTGTTTGGAAAGCAGTTGTACATGTCATACGTTCAGATGAATTCTGTAATAAGGAATATGCATGGTCAAATGGAGTGTTATGATATGTGTAGTCATTAAATGGAATTCTCACTTTCCTTATATCATAAAAAGATAAGGAAAATTATCAATTATCAAAACTGTGCACACAGAAAAGCAAATGCTCTGAAAGTCAAATAAATTATAACACATGTGATTTAACTTAGGAAAGTAATACAAGGTGATCAAGAAGAGTAAGAACATCCTACTGAGCTACCTATACCCGACACATGCAAAAGTAAAATAAATAATGATAGGAATATGAAACTATGAGATGTAACATATATACGGCTTTTTCTTTTTCATATGCTTTAAAAAGTTGTGCTTAAACCTTACATTACATTGCCTAAATATTTTAAGTTTCAAAATATGAAATTTATACTTGTCTCAACCAGTGCATTGATCATGTATTTGCTACTGTTATGCTAAATTCACATCTGGCATGTATACAAATGTACTGAACAAGAAATGCACAGATACAGAAGCAATATTATTCAGGAGGAAAACATTGTAACTGCATACTAAAATTTGTTTTTATACCTGTGATGTCTTTGTCAGAATGGTAGGTGGAAATTTTTATTTCACCAGCAACTTCAGGTTTAACATCAGCACAGGCAACTATGTTTTCATTCTCTTCATCACTTTCTGATTCAGTTTTATTTCAATTATACAATTCTTAGTTGTCCTAAAAATGTCCCAATAAGTCAATATTAAAACATACACAAGTTTCCTCAAATTGTTAACCTTGGTATAGATTATCATTATTTCAAAAAACTAAACCTTAAAAAAATGCAGAAGTCAATAATTTCTCACATGACTTGACAGTTTATAGATATTTTAATAGTAATGTCTTCATAATGGGGTTCATTCCCATACCATGTGATACCTCATAATGTACCACTTGCGTTTTTGTTTTTTTGTTGTTTTTTTTTTTTTTGCATTTTCTTTGGTTAAAATTAATGAGGATATGGATTCTGAAGGCATGTCTATATCACCAGATATGTAGTTATTTTTATAAGTTCTCTTTGGTTTATAGACAGTAAATGTGAGTAGGAAGTTCAATTACTAAGTAGTTTTGAAACTCAGGATGAAGAAATTAGTTTGAAAGAACCTGAACTATGATAGTTACCTGTTATGTGTCAACACCTATTTTTTAACAGTACTAAATGTAAAACTAGGCCTGCATACTGATAAGTTGCTTCATGGTAGACTGAATTAAATTGTTCACCACAATACAATATTATTATTATATTATTATGCAGTTCTTGAGACATGTCAAATAGCACTTCAGAATATGTAAATTTACTTATGTCTGAGGCTCTATTAAAGTATGACTAATAATATTATTAATAACAAATGTAAGTTTCAATTGCTTGAAATAACATTTGTAATTGTCAAAATTAAGTTGTATTTATCAACATTTATTAAATGCGGAAAATATACCTCTCATTCCATAATTTGTAATTGTTATATGGAAACGGTGTTGGTACCGCTTCTCCAGGTACAAAACGTTTGGAGCAAAAACGTACATGTATTTGGATGTTGTCCAAGTTGCCTATCGTCTAATAAGCCTGACCTACTTCAAATATTCCCGCTTGTTTTTCCGTTTGCTTGGTAAAGGGAAAAAACTCACACCCAAACGACAGGAGTGTCGAAAAAGTACGGAAAAAGTAATTCATTTAAACTTTGAAATTCAGTTTCAAACAAACAAACCAAAAAAAAAAATTATGAGGAGCATGAACAGGTTGTTTGATTTATGTAAAGAAATAATAACTTGAGCGAGAAATAGTATCAAATTTATTACTTCGAAAAACTTCCACTTGTGATTTTGATCCCGTTTCATTTTGACGGTTTTGACCTCACCGAGGAAGCAAAACGTTTCGTGCCACAGTATGATTCATCTTAATAAGCGGATTTCGGACTTTGATTCACAAATTTTATGTCATTAAAAGGATTTTTTTTCTATTTTATACACATATAAAAAATCTTCGGCTTATAAATCTGAGGTATCTTGCATTTAAAAATTAAAATTTTTACGTGTCATTATTACAACTTTATGTTTGAGTCGATGTAAATTTGTCCAGAAACAATTTATCAGGTTTTTTCGCAATCCTAAATTGGAAATTTTATTTTATTTTACACCCATGAAAGGTTACATCTGAAGCTGTACGACAAACGTGATGACTTCAATTTTTCTATTGTCAACTTCCCGTTTCTTTGCAGTAATATCCCTGCTTCTCCTGCGTATGGTGTATATGTTTCACAGTTAATACGATACGGTAGAGCTTGTTCCCACTATGGGGACTTTCTGCAACGAAGCAAATTACTTACAATTAAATTGTTGACACAAGGATATTGCAAGCCTAGGCTAATCAGGGCCCTTAAAAAGTTTTATGGCCGTCATCACAATATTGTTGATAAGTATGTAGTCACTGTATCCCAACTTATACTGGATATATTTGACGTACTTCTTGTTCATAGTTCTTTGTTCCTTTCATTCTCAAAATTGACTTGCACGTGACGGGTGTAGCTAGCTAGACAGGGGGTGCTTACCCTTCCGGAGCACCCGGCCTCACTTCCTTGATGGAAGTTCACGTGTATAACATATTTTGCCAGTTTGCAAAGTTTTTACTTTGTTTTGGGATTGTGATGTGGACACGGACTCGTATGTTTGTTTGATTTGATATTTTTTAAAAATAATTTTTATACCAGGACCATCAAAATATAATTAAAATATAGTGTTGACCGCGATTTCAATAACAGTTTGAGGATTTATCATTGCCCAGTATCAAAATATACACCGCGTTTGTCATCAGTCCGCACAAACAAATAAATAAATGATTGAATAATTATAATCAAATAAGAAATTTAAAAAACTATATTTTACTTTATATGAGAATAATACATATTATATTCAAAAACAATGGAATGCCTGGATTGATATCTATATCACCCGCCACATGTTCACTGCATAGAATATATGTCTTCCCCTACGTCCGTACAATATTTCTAAAAATACAGAGGTTCGGCTTGGGTTCATAAATGATAATTATATATCATAACATAGAATATATAAATACAAAGTCAAAGTTGTGAAATAAATAGAACTGATCGTGGGGATTGGTTTATCGCAGCAATAAGGACATTATGTCTCAGGGTCAATGATATGATTCGTTTTGACTAAACAAAAGTCCAGGTAATGTCCGTGTGGTTACATGTTCAGTGAAAAATTAAGATACAAAATAAGGATAGATTATGGAAGTTACAGAATTCAAAAAAAAAAAAAAAAAAAAAAAAAAAAAAAAAAAAAAAAAAAACCTGCAAACATAATAAACTAATTTAATAATTTTTTTTTGAATTTTTGTACTTAAAGTTTTTACTATTTATGAATTTATAAAAATTGTGTATATGACGTTTTTTTAAAAATTTTTCAACAACAACAACAACAACCAAAAAAGTATTTATTTTAATAATTCTGAACCTAAATTTAGAGCTGAACACTATTTTTATGTATGTTTGTAAAAAGAATTCATATCTGGTAATATAAGTATGAAAATATTTTCAACTTGTTTTTACTAACTTATGGAAAAATAAATAAAAATTCAAAAATCAATAGAAAATAATAATTATAGTATCTTTATCTAAGAGCATACGAAAAATTTGTAATATTTTGAAATGCTTGTAGTCACATCTATTGTCACTAAACATAAAAAATAACTTAAAACTTTCTTGAAAACATATGGTTAAAAATGCGCGTCTGAATGTCTAGGTCCCCTTATCAAGATGTGCAAATGTGAGAAAAATAATCTGTCTGCATGCCAAAAGTCGGTAGTCTTCACCAAGTACTCCTGGTCTCAACATTTCTCCGGATTTTACAGCTTGAACGAAAGAATTTTGACTGGTGCGCAAAATTTTATATCTCCACTCTCTGAAATGTGTGTACGTTGAGAACTCTTGAAATTTCTCTGGACTGACTATGACGTTGATTACACAAACACACACACACACACACACACAAACACACACACACACACACACACACACTCTCTCTCTCTCTCTCTCTCTCTCTCTCTCTCTCTCTCTCTCTCTCTCTCTCTCTCTCGTTGATTTAACCATAAAACTGAAGACAAAAAAGTAAATAGTGATAACAATATAGTGCCATTATTCTGCAATATTGGGAAAATCCCAGTATGAAATGTAAAACATTACACAAACTCCGTGATAAATAAATTATTTCAAGTATTCTGACAAACCTAATATTAGAAACAGTAAATTTAGGAATACTTGTCCCTGTAATCAATGCAGTGTCTTAACTTTGTATGTTAACGTGTAAATAATTCTTCTTAGATTTTGGTGTCACACACTATCGCGCGCACGCGTTAATTCAGGGTGGCTTACATGACAATGCTGTGTTTCCATAAGTTAAAGCTGCATTGAGTTTTTCATTTTTTTTTTATTTTTTTTTTTTCTTTTCTTTTTTTTTTCTTTTCTTGTTTTTTTTTTTTTTTTTTTTTTTTGATTTTCTAAAAATATATTTTTAAAAAAAAGATAAACCACGACCCGTGAGATTACGATCCGTGAGATTATTTTTCTAAAATTTCATTTCTTTTAGCTGTAAATAAACAAAATCCTCTGTCCGGTTGGTAAACGATGGTAATTATGAGCTTGGAGCATGCGCACGGATGTACGGCAATACCCATGAATCGAAGGTGAAACATGACAGATTGCATTTATTGTCCTTAATTAATATCCAGATGTATTTGAAATGGTGTTATGTATCCCTTACTAAGTCACAAATAACAAATTCAACGAAGTTCTGTGTTTAATTTATTGTATTTCACCGTTTTAAAAGTTGTGTTTAAATGACCCGGGTTTGGATGACTTATCCATGTTCTAATATTAGATCCAAAATGCTGCATCTCGCTGGATAATTACTGTAATTTCTGTATTCATTTGAGCTTTTATTGTTGAACCAAATGTAATATTCTTCATTAGGGACAACATTAATTAGATTAGCACCGTTTAAATTTTAATGCAACTTTAAACGAACAGAATTCGAAGAGGCCAGTTCGTTTATGAGATATCAACACTAAAATGCTGTCTGAAGAAAGGAATTAAAATTCTTCATGTAAAGTCACATATAACTGATAATGCATCAATATAAGTTAGATAATATTGAGTTAATGTCTGAAATAACTATTTGTATCCAAAAATGTAGAAACATGTATTGACAAACTTGACAATCGGTTTTTAAAATTGTACTGTAATTCACGAAAACAACTTTTCCAGCCTTAAATGCATATGATATGTGAAATATGCATTTTGAAACAGTTGCAAAAGTTATTTGTTGCAAATGTCTGATATGATTCTGTATATAAACAAGATATATAGAAAGAAGACTAGATAATCAAGTCCCAGTTTCACAATTGTTCATTAACTAAGATTTTTAAACTTAAATCTAACAAATTTCACATCTTAATAATTTGGTTAATTGTTTAGATATTCAGAAGTGTAATATATCATTTTGAACATCACCTCAAGCTTGTAACATCTGCATTTTGATCCATCACAAATCTTTATTTGTTATTTTAAGTATGGCTGACAAAAGTTGCTGAAATTTAAAGTAAGGAAAATCTTAGTTAAGGAACGATTGTGAAACCTAGGCCTGGTTCACAGATAATCAAAGTAACCCTTATAACAGTAACAGGTTTTAATCTTTGCCAAATCCTACGTGGTTTGTTGTTTATAAAAGTTATTATTCAATCACGGTCGAATAGATCGGTTTAAGAATGATAGAGGATACCCAGAGAAAAACACCAACCTTCAAAAGAGATATAAACTTTCTAACTCTAAGATCTGCTTGATTAGCTCGAATAGTCGATTTGGATTCGAAACCAGTGGTGAGAGGCAATGTAATAGGTAAATGCAATGATTTTTGAGTGTTGCTTATAACTATGTCACTTGCACGCTGAAAAATGCCTTAAGTTTGTCAATCCGACTTTTTAGCATTCGTAAGATGAATAAAATGCATAATGTTCACCTGCTGTTTCCTACCTGACCTAGTCTGATGCAAGGTTGTGAATTACCAAGTTTATCAAGTATATGGCATAGCATATATCTAAAAGGTATTATAACTTTGATCTAAATTGAAACTTTTAACGTCACAAGTTGTAGCAATGTATGTTAATTGTACTTATCAGTCACTTATGTCATGTGCTGATTTTGAATTTCTATTAAAATATTGCATTCAAAATAACACAATACTTATTTCAAATATAAGTAAGTGTATGTACTGCGAAAGCACATGGGTTTTCCCACGGTTTAACCAAATTCGCTAGATCCCATTATCATGGTAACGGATATTGACTTATAAGAAAATTTAAAAAATTATAGTGAAGTTTGGTATAATTATACAAATTGGAATCAGTATTTTTAGGGCGGTTAGGTAAAAGATTAATTATTATCTCGAGTTTCTTCAAAATGTAAGATAGCTTCAAGGTTTGATACTAAGATTTATGCATCCCTATTTTAAGTGAAAGAAGGAAAATTTCAAAACAATCTGTAACCTACAGTTCTACTAATTATACATTTTATAACAAAACGAACTTGTACCTCTGTTTATTTTGCATGAAATATATAAACAGTAAAATATCAAGCCCTTTCACGTTTTGATAAGATGTTTGCAATTTCTGTTGCCATGGTAACTAAAATTTGATTGAAATTCTGGCACAAAAAATTATCATTTATATTACTTCAGTCGTTGTTTAAGATCAATAACTATCAAGCAATAGAAAAATGGATATATATATATATATATATATATATATATATATATATATATATATACAATTGCGCAATAGTTTTTCTTTGTATGACTCTATTACCCTTTTTTGCGGGCATATGCAATGAACGCTGTTGACCTGAACATTCTGACGTCATGACGTTAGGATATTCTATTTTGACGAGTTTGGCAGTAAACTGAAAAGGTGATTTTTAGAATATATCATTTGAAATTGAACTGAAATGGTTAAAAAAAAGTTTAAATATAAGAAATGACATTCTTTTTGTTAGTATTTATGCGGTATGAAGGACGTTGGGCTGTTGTCGTTGTTGTAAAATACGCTGTCGTTTATAACCCATGAACACTGACAAAAAGAATTTTTAAATATATATTAGAACGAGTTAGGAGATGTTAAGCTTTTATTGAAAAATAAATATCCGATAACTGTGAAACACTACGTTTTCTCAGTAGGTAGAGTGCTCAAGTCGTATGCTCGTGGTCGTTGTTCGAATCCCGGCCGGGTCGGACCTGGTAGTAACTGTTCAAGCACTAGGATTTAGAAATGAAAGTCACGTTTGTCTTCGGAGAAGACTTGCAAACCGATGCCCGGTGTCACGGCAAACATGGCACTGCAAAGGTATAAATCTATGCCACTTAAACTATAGCTGTTCACGTCTCAATAGAAGTTACTTATTCTTGACTGGGACGTAAAACCTCATTAAATCAAATCAAACCTAATCTGAGTACAAATCAAAAAACGATAGTAGTCACACGGTTGTATCGTTTATGAATTATTTTAACACAGGTGAGCATAATAACAATTTTAACTTGGACCTAATGTACTTTTTTCTTATAATTAATTTTTATATAACTTAAAGTTGCCATTCATAAATTAAGGTTCTGCAGGCCAATATGTTTGATGCTTTTTTTTCTAAACTGACATGTAGTTAAAATCAATACAAAATTGCAACTTTATTGATTTTAAAGTTTGAAAGACATTGAAATATAACTAGATTTACTTATTTATATTTAAAATTTACAATTTGATGCTCTTAAGTAACCGTCGAATCACAAGTTTTGTTTGCTTATACTTTAAATGTGTTATCTAAATACGACTAGTCTTTAAAAACTTTTTTCCGATTTTTGAAACATAATGATATCAATGTTTCTATGTGCGTTTCATAGCAGGCAAATGATGTCCTTGCTAGCCATGTTGTCATAAATCATTATAAGTCAATGATATAGATATCTTGAAGCGTTTCGTTGTATAAATGATTGCAGTTAAAACAGAAGTGTTTAAAATAAGTAAGCTGAAATTCTTAAAGGCTGTTTTGGAATATATGTTTATTATTCTTTTTTACAAAAATTAAAATAATAATTCAATGTAATAAATCTTTATATCATAAGATATAAACAATAAAAATAATATTCGGTCAATAAACATAAAGAGTTAATTGTCCCGTCTGAAAAACACCAAGTGTATTGTTAAAGATCGCCATCATAAACAACTGTTATCAATATATAACAAAAATACCTGTTACATGTTGATGTGCCATATGTGCACATTTCGGAAAATAATTTCTTATCAGTGTCGAAATGAATCCAAAGTTTCAAAATTATATGGATCTAATATAGCTAAGGAATGTTTTGCAAACCTTAGTTATGTTTCATGTTTGACATGTTTTTATTTTGGTAAGAAAATTGTTACAGAATATTCTTTAGCACACACATACACACAGACGCAAACATACACACGTGCAAACACACATAGTTAATTAATTTAATTTAATTTCAATTTTAATTGAACTTACTAATAACTGAATTATTGCATTTTTAGATAAAAAGCTAAAATTTTAAGGGAATGCTGTTAGTATGTAGAAATGGTCCATTTTTATAATATTAAAATGAAATAAAATTTTAACAACACACACATAAAACAAAATTTAGATTCATTGTACTCGAAGGTCAGTTTTTAGGAATTCATTTTAAATTTAGAAATTTATATAATTGTTATCCTGTAAAATTACAGGTAAAACGAATGCAAGTTTTAGACAAAATTATTTTTTTTTTACACTTACTCTTTTTGTTTCACATAATGTTAAGAATCAATTCATCGACAATTTTTTCGATAAATTTAATAATATGTGACAAAGATACAAATCAAATTTTGTTCTATTTTTTTTGTTTTGTTTTTGTTTTATTAACATTAGCACTTAAGAATAACAAAAGTATTGCGATATTGGTTCAAAATTTACCTTTTTTAGTTAAATTATTTAATCGTTATAGTGTTAACAATCACATTTGGCATTTTACATACTTTAATTTTCCAACTTAGATATTTAAATCATTTAAATATTCAAACTGAAAATAAATACATTAAAAATAATCTATCAGATTATCAATCGGTCATTACCAAGAAACTTTGCTTATATATATATATATATATTTATATGTGTGTGTGTGTGTGTGTGTGTGTGTGTGTGTGTGAATAGGCGTTTTCAACGTTTGTTATTTGTCTCACGAAAAAGTACAATAGCAATCCTTGACAAAAACATGTATTAATGAATGTGTTATAAAATTCTGTTTAAATAAACGCTATATAAACACTATGTATATTTACTTGAAATATATTGGTTACTTCAATAAAAATACCGGAATGCAAAGCCAAGATAAATATATTAAGCATTAATCAAAAACTCTCTTTTTGTTAATTATCAAAATTAAGTATAAAAGCGTCGACTTGAGATTGTGTCTTTGAGTATAAGAGTTGATGACTATGCTAAACGACTTTACTGTGACACATACATTCATCAGTAAACCACAAGTTCATTATTTATTTTGTGTTAGGAAATTTTAAGTCTATAAAATTTCTGCTTTTTAAACAACTAATACAGTTGACATAATTATTTTATTGACAATTTTTTCAGTAGATTTAAAGGCAAAATATAAAAATGCAACAAAATTTAATGAAATTGTTAGTACATTTTTGTGATCTATAATCATAATGATTGATCGTTGAAAACAAATCTTATAGAAATTAAATTCTAAACATAAAGATTAGTATGTCAAAATCCATTTAAACTGTACATTATAATTTTATACGGTAGTATAGTTTGTATGTATAAAATAGAACATATTAAAAAAATTAAATGTTTAAGATCAACTCAATTTATAAGCTTTCTTAAATATATGGCACAATCAAAATATACCAGTTATATATAAAATATATCGAAAAATGTTCCGATAACAGTTTTTCAACATGACGTGTAATTCAATCGTCATATCAATTTACATAAATATTTGCATTTTCAATGTACTTTCTCACTACACCGTAGAGAAACTGATATTGCTCCTAAAACATAAAAAAGATCATCAGAATATTAAACATAAATTAAGACGTTTGTTTTTAACTGGTGCGATAAGATGTTGAAATTCACAAACACGGAAAATGATTTTTTTTTTTGCTGCAGTTGATACATTGTAGACATTATTTGCAAATTGCAAGATTGCATAAAAACTTAAACTAAGGGACACGAGTTAGCACTCTTGTTTTGTGGTAAATTGCTTTGTTCAAGAAGCTGAATCAACATAACTTTTGGTCCCAATGTTGAGACAATTAAGTGTTATCGTCGAAGATTCTTATATTAACACTTTTCTTCGGTTCATTCTCACATTCAAAAAAAGCAAAATAATTGATTATATATGGTAAAGCGTTAGATTTAACTAAAATGTGTCTATTGCAAATTTCTAACGCTTAAATATAATTGTACTTATGACTTACAATTGATGAAAAAAATTCTGGTCTTCTGACTTGAAGCTGTTTTACAGTTTGGTAAATGTCAACGCTATCCTCATGTCGTATCTTTTGTAATATTGTATAAAGACCACAAAACAACCCACAACATTTGGCTCCATCCCTACAAATATATGTTTAAAAATTAAAACCATTCAAATATTAAAATCCAGGGAATAGTAAAAAGTTTATAACCAATCGCCAAAATATGTTTATATCTTATTTGTTACTATTTGTAGTTGTATTTTTCGTTGCAAATTTATTGTTTAACAGGAAACCTATTTACATGCTTGTACATACATAACATATCTCATTAAGTTCTCACGATTTTTCAATCTACATGCAATTTTAGATAAAAAGGACCATTTTTCCATGCGTCTTTCAGCTTCTTGTTTTAAAATGCACCTGGTGTGACAATCTATTGATGTGTTGCTAGGATATTTCTAACAGATCCTCTGAATTGACTGTCTAAATAAGACATATAAAATTGAATGATTGCAAAATAATGGGATCCTTCTCTCTATCGAATCCCAATTTTTTTTTAAATTCTATTTTGTTTTGTATTTTATTGTTCTATAAAAACAATAACTGTTTACTGTGCTAATTTAACTTTTTTGTGATTGTCATTTGAATATCAAAAAGAATAATCATTCGTCTTCAACTTATGAAACGCATATGCAAAGTACTGCGCTGCTCCGTTGCAAATACAAGCAATAAAGATACTTTTTTTATAAAAATATGCTTATCTAATAAAATCTTAACAATACATACATGCACACGACAGTTATCGGGCCATCTGTTAAAGTCTTCCAATGCTCCACCATCTGTATTAAGTTTAGCAATACTAGTCCTGAAGAAGGTGTAACCGCACCCTGTCTCCAACTTTGTACTTCATAAACTTTAACAGACCTTTCATTATCCTGAAATTCAGATGATATTGTAACGATTTATGATATAATTATAATATGATTGTAGGCACAGCCTATGTATAGAGCGTAGCAAATTGTTTTAAACACATTTTCTATTTATGATGGTTTATTATATTGTTTATAATTTAAGATTTTATTATTATTATTTCACTTCACTAATTTAATTAGACTACGTTAATATGTCAGTGTAAAGTTGTAAACAGTATTTATTTCATCAAAGTTTCACATGTATACAACAAATAAACATAACAAATGACATTATCATAAGAGATGAAAAGGATTCGGAAACAGTGGTTAACAAACCATTATATAAATCCGTCTCCTAATTAAATAAAGTAAATACATTTATGACATCGTAAAAGCATAAAGATATGTTTGAATACTGTGATATATGACTAAGATCTGAAATTATAAAGGGGGAAAAACAGAAGAAAAAAATAAACATAAATATGTTATTTGCTAATAAAAGACCAAGTCACAATGTAAATATGTTTAGCTTAAAATTATTGAAATTCCCAATCAAACAAAGTGACTGAAAATTTCCTGAAGAATTCTCCAACAACAGAACTTCTGCACTGGTAAGATTCAAACCTAGCGTATTCACGAGAGGAACTGTAATCTATAAATTGGCGTACTCAGCAACTGATAGTTTCATAAAGATAAGAAAATCCAAAGAAATAAAATTTGAATAAAATCTGTTATAATAAAAATGGATATATAAGATAGAGAATGTTAATGATTATTGGAGGCATATTCATCCTGGTCCTTATATCCTTAGCAGTGTCTAATGATAAATTGCTTCTCTTGTGACAGGTCCTAGGGGAAACTTAAACTTGGACGGTTTTCTTCTATCATGGACATTTCTGTTACGTTTTTTTTCAAGCCATCAGGTAGGTGTTAGCTAGGGAGGCAACCATGGCTGTTTATTGATAGATGATGCTTCAAGCTTGAAATGTTTTTCATCCCAGATTTTATGTATTGTTTGTCACACTGTCAGTGGTTTCGTCTTAAGCAAACGACCTGTTCTATGGTAAAAGTCCAAAAGATGTATTTCATGATATAAAGGATGTCTCATACAGAAGAGGCAAACTGTATTACATGTTTAAGCAAGACGATTGTCAGTAAATACAGAAAAATCACATGGTGGTCTGTGTTTCTTTGAAGAACTGAAACAATTGCTGCACCCTTTTCGAGCATTTTAATACAAAATCGGAACAACATTATACATATAATTAAGTTAAGTTAAAATTGCTTAAAACATGGAACATTTAAATCACTTGCTTAGGTTATAGGTTACAGAAGTTGCAACTGTTTTCAATTTAATGATCAATAATGCCACTGGGTAGTATTACAATATCATCAAATTACTATGCGACTGCTTAAATACATTGTATCTTGTGTAACTAAATAAGCGCACTTTCGAAACCATGTTGTTTTAGAAAATTAGTTTTACGTATCAATGCATAGTTGCATGACAAATAAATATACTTTGATATCTAATCACTTTTTTTATTTTTCCAAATAGTTGGGGAAAAGGTTTTATTCCGTGTTAATTGAAGTAAGTCATATTGCTAACTTGATTTTTGCTACCAAAGAAATAGTTAATTTTGAAAGTTATACGTTCACCAATATGCATGAGAACGTAAGGCATACTTCTAAACATAATATTATGCTATATTATGATTATGCTTAATTCTATTTTTGGTAATAAATGAGATATTTCTGTACATAATACTTTAGTAGAAACAAAAATTAAATGACAAAAATGATAATTATATCAACAACCCCAAATCCCATCGCTTGTTACCGTAACATTGTGATAATCCCACATGGATTTATGCCATGTGACACTATGATGTAATGATGACGTCACATTCCCATCATAATCAAAACAATCTAACTGGAGGTAGACCGCAATTTCTATTGATTGTTCGGAAATACGTTTTGGATCTCTGATAACGATTTCCTCAGGTTAGTTAATCATAAATGGCTAATTTCTAATATAAACACTTATATAAATTTTCGGCAATATCTTAGACACAGTAGATTAACAGATCGGAAACATTGATTCATCTCAATAGAGTAACAGTGAGTGATAATCTGCTCATAACGTCAGCCAAATTCAGATATTATCTTGTGTAAAAGTTAGAGCTGATGCGATAGATTATATGCTTTAAGTGTTCATTTGGATTTTTAAATATTTTTGTCAACTCTGAACAGTTTTGAAACACGACCATAAGCAGATTTATCGTCCACTGTTTGTAGAATTCATGACGGTCCCATTTTTAACCTTTGACCTTCATCATCCATGACGTCATATTGGGTATCTGCCGAGTTCTTTTGTCAGCAAGATTGACACTCGACCTCGCCATAAATCGCTGGTTATCGTTACATTGTGATAAACAAGTCGACATTGAAAGTTTTTGCAAGTTTAATGACGAAACTTACTTTTATAAACAATTTTGTTGTCGTTAATAATTTTGTAAATTATTTTAAATTAGCGATTTTGAAAAAAATATTTTTCACTTCCGATTTTCCCACAATACCTCACTAATGTCAAAAAACAAAACTTGAAGGATTACTCATTTTCAACTGGTCTCCGAACACGATATTTATAGAGCTCGCTTCGCGAGCTTGCACCTTAGGTGCAAGCATCGCTGCGCTCTCTATAATTCCGTAGTTGTTCTTCAACAAATATATTATGCAATTATTTGTAACTCAGTAAATGCATAATTGGCAAATATATGTATGTGTATATGTATGTATGTATATATGTTAATATATATATTATAATTTAATGAAATTAAAATCAATTGAACATGTTCAGCAATTTAATATTATTAGCGTGTCATCAGAATTTCATGAATTTGCTGGGTACCTATAACGATTTTCAGTTTTGACATATTTTATTCGTCGTACTTAAATATGACTGTAGCGAAAATTCCATAAAATTTCATTCCATAATAAGGTAGATATCGGCGATTTTTTAATAGATATCTAGAAATCCAAATCAAAAAGGTCGATATCGAGGCTCCCGTGTTGTGACGTCATAGCAGTAACATACCTCCACAGAATATTATTTACCAACTACTAAAATAAGTCAAATACGAACTCGTAGTTTAAATTTCTATGATTATTTTACGGGAAAACTATTTAACGAAGTGGAATTAACATTCGTTTGACATGTACCGATAATTTAGGTTATTATTAATCCTTTTGTTTATTAGACACATTCCTTAGATTTAGACCCATACCTGTAATTAACAGGATGTCACTTATAATTTGCAAAATTGATTAACAGGTTGATAAAGTTATCTTACGACCTGTAATATACAATAATATATTTACAGTTCGAGTAAAGTAAAATAATTTTATTTGGTAAACATTATTTGTCATATACAGTATAAAGATTTCACTCCGGAAAAAATGGATATTTCATTTGTAAATTTTAAATAGTAAGAAAAAGAATTCTTTCTTAGTTTTCATGTCAATAATAATAATGATAAAAAAATATAATAATAATAACAACTTTCACGCAAAATCAAAAATTAAAAATTGACGACCAGAATAGTCTATTTAAAACATGTTTATTGATTTTCTTACAGCATTTGATTTTATTAGATTTAAGTTTTCACTTTTCCTTTGGCATACATTTAGCTGTGATATTCTTAAATTCTTTATTATATATATACAAATTCATAAAAAAATTATTATTATTATTATTATTATTACGGCTCTTTTTTAAAATGTGGTCTCATTCTAAAATCCGTGTAATTTCATTTTAAACAATTGTAATATATTTCGCGTAAAATAATTTGAGATGGAATATCTTGTGTTTTTTTTTCTTTTTTTATTATCCCAGCATTAATTAACCATCGGACAGTTGAAAAGAACTATGTTACAAACTTTAATTGTGTGAACATTTTCCAATTATCGATGAAATGTGATGCCGCCAGACTACTTAAAAGTTTTCTACATCATGGTCATTTAATTTCAACTGTCAATACATATTGCACAAAAAGAACATAGGCGATTGGTTTTTTATGTATTGATTTTTACCCAGTGCCACTGTCATGTGCTAATTTCGAATTTTTATTAAAATAATGCATACAAAATTCAAAATTTTGAATGCATTATTTTTATAGAAATTTAAAATCAGCACATGACACCACAGTAAGTTCCATAATATTCACCCGGTAGTCTGTCCAGTCAGACTTGATATTTAATTCATTTTAAAATGTCGATGATAAAATTAATTTTTCGTGTATTTGACTAGTTAAAACTAATCGCGATTTTTTTGTTATAGCTATGCAACTTATCGTAATTCTCGAGTCTGGCCAGTTCGACTTCATAAAATAATTTATTTTCTTAAGTCAAAGATATAATAATTTTTCGTGTTATTGACAAGTTAACACTCGTCAAATATTTTTCAACAGCTATGCAACCAAATGCAGGACTCGAGTCAATATGTTTATCAGATTCGTCCGTTTTTGGTTCGAATAAGTAACGGTTTTACTCCAAATTCATCACTGATAAGATTGTTTACTACTTCCCGAAATAATGACGAACTGTTTGACATAAATAGGTATATGTCAGAGTCGTTACTTTCTTCTACATACTTCAATATATCATCATTGTTACTACTGTCTATTATGTTAGACACTACTTCTAATACTGCAATGACGTCACACGTTTATAACTCAAAACGAGGCGTTTCACTTTTCGATAAAGAGAAAGTTATAAAATGTGGATTTCAAACCGCTATAACTTTTTTATTTTGTTACCAATTTTGATGCGGTTTTCAATATTGTTATATTTAAATAATATATAAAACTACTGTAATAAAAAAAATTTTGGTTACAGGTACCCTTTGTTAAAATACGAAATACGTTAAGAATGTGGTTAAGGCTTGCATAGGTTAATTGTATATAAATGTAACTCACAAAACGGTTTTAAATTTTATCATTTTCAAAAATTATTTTTCAAAAACAATAATTAGCAATAATACAGCAGTTACAATTAAACTGATGCAGTTAAAGTTAAAGTTCTTTTAATACAATTCTAATCAAACACAAATATACCGTTTCATGTTAAATTGCAATAAGTAAAAACTATTTACTCCAGTGATGTTCCAAAGTTATATCTGTCATGGATCAGTGGTAGTCTGTATAAGACTGTTAGTTTGCGTTCGTTATTCTGTTTCAATATACCAGTTTCGTTTGTAATTTTCTTTCATTTATTCAAATATTTAATTATATGAAAAATAAATGTGAATAAATTGACACCTTTGACCTTTCATTTATAATTGCCATTTGTCTAGTAAAACTTTACCTTATTCACGAGCATCAATTCAGTTTCCTTTGTATCACCATTCAACGCTGTATCACTGGTTTTTCGCAAAGTCATTTTTCCTATCTGCAAATCACTTTCATTAGTTGGCATCCAATTAATTTTCTAAAAACAATCAACGTTGTACAAGATCAAGTAAAAAAGCGATTTCAACAAGCTTTTAAGCTATCCAGTTTTGTTCCCTTTGTTATGACGCCTAATGGTATTTTACAATTTCAAAGCGATTTTAAATTATTTTATGTGAGCAGATTTTGATTTTGAAAACACCGTCAATAAATATAATACGAATAATTATTGTCTGTCTGTAACAATTGTTATAATTAATAAAAACAGATGCGTTAAAACAATAGAAACATACCAGTCTTTCTCTTAACCACAAACCAAAAAAAAAAAAAAGTAAAATTTAAAAGCTGGCAAAATTAGTTATTCACGTAAACTTCAATCAAGGAAGTGCGACCGGGTGCTCTGGAAGGGTAAGCATCTCTTGTCAAGCTAGCTACACCCATCACTTGAAAGTCAAATTTGAGAATAAAGGGAACAAACACATGATGAAACGGCATCATTAAGGATCCTTAAAGCCTCCTTACAGCTGCCTAAATTGTCTCTTTAAGGACCTTTAAGGGGACTTTTAGGTTCCTCAAAAATGCCTTTAAGGAGTCTTTAAGACTTTTGTTTTTAAACAATGAAACATTATTTTCATCATTATCTTTTTAAAAATTCATTTGAAAATAAACTTTTGCATTTATTTATTTATATTTATTTTGCTAAAATAAAGCGATAATAATTAATTTTCTTTTTCATAATTTTTTAATCCCAATTTTTTTAATTCTATCTACATTTATTTTTATTTATTTATTACATTTTAAGTTTATTTGGATGATAATTAATAGCATAGAAATTACAAGAAATTTTATCATTGAAATTTTCATTAGTAATCAGCTCTCACGGGGAATCGAACCCTGGTATCTCAAATTAGGATTCCATCACCTTACCTTTGTAGCTATGGAAGAGATGATTCTGATGTTGATAATTATAAAATGGTCCCTAAATATATGCCAATGATATCAAGGTATTGAAAGAAAACAAGTGGCACATTTTTCATTTACTTGTTGAAACTTTTCTTTTATTTTTTTTAAAGATATCTCTTACGACAAGAGGATCAATTTAATTTTTATTTATTTACTTTTATAAAAATGTCATAAATAATTTGCTCTAGTCATCTTTTTTATCTCTATATAGACTTTTAATTGCATTAGATAATATAAAGCACAAATACCAGTTGAATTTTGATTTGCCAGATGTGCACATTTCGGAAATTCATTACTCATCAGAGACACTAAGACCGAAAAGTTTGATAATAAAAAACATAAGCCAAACAGTTGGAAATGATGTGTTGATAGGAATGCATTGCAAAATTACCTGTAATATACTAGTATATCTAACATCAGTCAGCAGGATGTTGTTTGATTATCAACTCAAGCGTATTAATCACTTAATTAATTATGTTAATGACATCTGTTTTTTCTAAGTCCTTTTATTTAAAAATTAATATTATTTATATGATTCAATTAAAGATGCAATTGATATAGAAGAAGCAGTATGTTAACTAAACAAACAGCTTTTGGATTAAATAATTGACAATAATTCCAAAATAAATAAATAAATAAATGAAAACGGTCTTTCCGAGCCTATTTTTTAGGCAAAAAAGAAAAAAAAAGATTTGACTGCAGATTTTTTTCTGGAATTTGCAGCACACATACAGCGGAGAAAGAGATTAGGAACTAAACGTGCTGAGAGAGAAAGAGGGGGTTCAGCAGGAAATGAATATTTGTGTACGTGAATGAAAAGTATTCAAATTCCGATATCATCATGTGTCAGTTCTATATATGTCAATTTCAAAGACAGTAAATATGCTCTCTCTCTCTCTCTCTCTCTCTCTCTCTCTCTCTCTCTCTCTCTCTCTCTCTTTTCTCTCTCTCTTTCACTCACTCATGCTTTAATTGCATTTTTGCATATCACTACCATCCAAAAAATAAGAAATAAAAAAAATAAAATAAAACAAAACAAAATAAAAGAAAATATTTCACATGCTTAGAATATTATTTTGCAATTACTTTGTTTTTTTTTTTTTTTTTAATTAATATATGTTTTTATATTTTAATATTAAAATCAGTTCCGAAAACACACTTTTATTTCCAACACCCAGATTTCAGGGTTAGAAACTCATTTTAGCATGTTATTTGAGTTTATAGTGATCTACCTAGAAAGGTAACTGAACATCAAAGTCATAGTCACAAGTGAAATAACCTGGGATCTATAATTAAACAAATACCGCTCTATACTTTTAACAAATAATGTTAATTACTTTATGCTTACTATCGATATGGTTAAAATACGAGTTGTTTACCTGTACGGTGAAAACTGCACATTGGTATCTAATTCATTGATTAGTTAAGAAACAAGTATTATTAGGAAACTACATATGGCTCCTCTACACAAACTTAATGTAGAAATTAGATTTTAGAAAGGCGTTATCTATGTCTCCTATGACGTATAAACTATAAAGATTCAAAATATACTTAAAGACAAATCACACCTAGACTGAATGAATGTAATTGTCAACGTTCCATTAATAATTTTTTTTTTTTTTGAGTGTTTTTGAAACATCTTTGAGGATCCTTAAAGCCTCCTGAAAGATCCTTGATATTTTAGTTCTATTAAGGATCTTTACGGATTCCTCAAAGATCATAAAAAGTGTCCTTAAAGAGTCCATTAAGGTCCATTTAAGTTCCTTAAAGGTGGAATGGCTTGAAGGAGGCTTTAAGGCACCTTTAGGGATCTTTAAGGACATATTTAAGGATCTTTAAGGATCCTTAAAGATCATTAAAGGAGGGGGTTGGTCTTGTGAAAAAACTATGGTAAGTCAAATATATCAAACAAAGTCTGGACACAGTGACTACATACTTATAAACAATATTGTGATGACGACAATAAAGCTTTTTAAGGGGTTTGATTAGCCTAGGGTAGGAATATTCTTGCGTCAACAATTGAATATATCTTTGACTTTTTTTAATAATAAATTATCTTATTAAGTAGGACTGGACAGACTCGAGAACTACGATAAGTTGCATAGCTATAACAAAGAAATACGCGATTAGTTTTAACTTGTCAAATACACGACAAAAATTAGTTTTATTAATTTTAATTTTTATTTTCAAATGAATTAAATATCAAGTCGGACTGGACAGACTACCGGATGAATATTATGGAACTTACTGTGGTGGCATGTACTGATTTTGAATTTCTATTAAAATAATTTTAAAATTCAAAATTTTGAATGCATTATTTTGATAAAAATTCAAAATCAGCACATGACAGTGGCACCGGCTAAAAATCAATACATAATAAATTCAATCGCCTATGCTCTTTTGTGCAATGTTTATTGACATTGAACTGACCGTGATGTAGAAAACTTTTAAGTAGTCTAGCGGCAACACATTTCCTTGATAATTGGAAGATGTTCACACAATTAAAGTTTGTTACATAGTTCTTTTCAAGTGCCTGATGGCTTATTAATGCTGGGGTTAATTAAAAAGAAAAAAAACAAGATTTCCATCTCAAATTATTTTACGCGAAATATATTATAATCGTTAAAAATGAAATGACACAGATTTTAAAATGAGACCACATTAAAAAAACGAGATGATAATAATAATAATTTATGGATTTGTATATATAGAATAAAGAATTTAAAAATATCACAGCATTATGTATGCCCAAGGAAAAGCGAAAACAAAAACTAAAATCTAATAAAATCAAATGTCGTAAGTAGATCAATAAACGTGTTTTAAATAGAGAATTCTGGTCGTCAATTTTGAATTTTCAATTTTGCCTAAAAGTTATATTATTATTATTATTATTATTATTATTATTGACATGCAAACTAAAGAAAAATTTCTTTTTCTTACTTTTTAAAATTTAAAAATGAAATATTAATTTTTCCCGAAGTGAAAACTTTATACTGTATATGACAAATAACGTTTATCAAATAAAATTATTTTACTTTCACAAGACCAACCCCCTCCTTTAAGGATCTTTAAGGTCCGTAAAGCCATTCCATCTTTAAGGATCTTTAAGGGACCTTAAAGGGCTCTTTAAAGACATATTTAAGGATCTTTAAGGATCCTTAAAGATCCTTAATGGAATTGAAATTTTAAGGATATTTAAGGAGGCTTTAAGGATCCTTAAAGATGTCTCATCATGAAAAACTCAATTTTTTTAATTATTAATGTAACGATGGCTATAACATTCATTTAGTTAAAAAGTAGTATTTGTTTTTAGTATATTTTGAATTTTTGTAGTTTATACAACATAGAAGACATAGATAACGCCTGTCTGAATTCTAGTTTCTACATTAAAGTTTTGTAGAGGAGCCGTATGTCTTTTCCTAAAAATACTTGTTTCTTAATTTATAAATGAATTAGATAAAAATGTGCAGTTTTCACAGTTCAGATAAACAACACCCAGATCGACAGTAAGCATAAGTAATTAACGGTATTTGTTAATTGTATACAGCGGTTCTTGTTTGATTATCGATCCCAGGTGATTTCACGCGCGGCTTTTGACTTTGATGTGCAGTTTCTTATCTAGGTATGAGATCACTATAAAGTAGAATTACATGTTAAAATGTTTACCTAACCCTGAACTCTGGGTGTTAAAATAAAGGTGTGTTTTTGGAAGTGATTTTAAGAAACAATTTTAATATTAAAATATTAAAACATACATTAACTAAATAAATAAAAGTAATCGCAAAAAATCTAAGCATGTCTTATATTTTATTTATTTTATTTTATTTTATTTTATTTTATTATTTTATTTATTTAATTTAATTTAATTTAATTTAATTTTATTATTTTATTTTATTTTATTTTATTATTTTATTTAATTTTATTTTATTTATGTTATGCTATTTATTTATTTATTTATTTATTTATTTATTTATTTATTTATTTATTTATTTAATTGTCGATTTATTTATTTATTTATTTTTTGTCGACATTATGGCCAATTATTAAATTTAAAGCTGTTTGTACAGTTAACGTACTGCTTCTTCTGTATCAATTACATCTCTAATTATTACATATAAATAATAATAATTTTCAAGTAAAAGGAGTTAGAAATTAAAGAACAGATGTCATCAACATTAATTAATTAAGTGATTAATACACTTGATCATCAAACATCATCTTGCTGATTGATGTTAGATATACTAGTATATTACAGGTAAATTTTGTAATGCATTCCTATCAACACATATTTTATCTAATGCAATTAAAATTCTATATATAGATAAATATGATGACTGCAGCAAATTATATATGAAACTTTTATAAAAATAAATAAATCAAATTAATTTGATCCTTTTGTTGTAAGAGATATTTTAAAAGAAATATAAAAAATTTTTTCACAAATAAATGAAAAATATCCATTGCTTTCTTTCAGTCACGTGATCTCATTAGCATATTGATAGAGACATATTTTATAATTTTCAACATTAGGATCATCTCTTCCATAGGCACATTGGTAAGGTGTTGGACTCCTAATTTGAGGTTCCAGGGTTCGAATCCCAGTGAGAGCGGATAACAAATGAAAATTTTAATTATGAAATTTCTTGTAATTTCTTTTTAATTAATTAAAATTCAATCAGACTACATAATATAATAAAAAAAATAAAATTTAAGAAATAAATTTAATACCTTGAGAAAAAAAATAATATAAAGAAAATTAATTGATTATCATATAGGCATATTTAAGGATCCTTAAAGCCCCCTTAAAGATCCTTAAAGGGACATTTAAGGCAGCTTTAAGGAGGCTTTAAGGATCCTTAAAGACGCCTTTTCATTATGTGTTTACTCGAACTGTAAATATATTATTGTATATTACAGGTCGTAAGATAACTTTATCAACCTGCAAATCAATTTTGCAAATTATAAGTTACATCCTGTTAATTACAGATGTGGATCTAAATCTAAGGAATGTGTCTAATAAACAAAAGGATTAATAATAATCTTAATTATCGGTACATGTTAAACGGATGTTAATTCAACTTCATTAAATAGATTTCCCGTAAAATAATCATAGAAAGTTAAACTACGAGTTCGTATTTGACTTATTTTAGTACTTGTTTAATAATATTCTGTAGAGATATGTTACTGGTATGACGTCACAAAACGTCACAAGACGGAAGCCTCGATATCGACCTTTTTGATTTGGATTTCTGGAGATGCATAAGAAAATCACCGATATCTACCTTATTATGGAATGGAATTTTATGAAATTTCGCTACAGCCATATTGAAGTACGACGAATATAATATGTCAAAACTGAAAATCGTTACAGGTACCCTTTAAATGCATTATCCATGATAATAGCGTTAAGTTTATACTCTGGTGTATGAAAATCTGTAGTTATATTGTATATGCGTTTTTCTTGAAACTGACTGAATGAATGGTAAAAGATTAGAAAAACTAACATCATAGATATTGGATTTGTTGTAACTTTGATGTCCATGAGTTCTTTTGTTACTTGTAGTTGTGTTAAATAGGTGTAAAACATTAACATTCTTACAACCTGGGCTAGAAAGGTTTCCAACTCTATTGATTTTATCACTGCATCCATATGGAGAGACAGTACCTTGTTCTATTATCCATTAATTTCCCCGTTGTGATCGGAATGGTCTACTAAAAATGGTAGTGTTTTAGTCTTCACAGTGTCACTTAAAATAATTAGGGTTTCTTGTTTTAAAGTCTTATCCCAAATTATTATTATTGTTATCATTATATATATATATATATCATTATATATATATATATATATATATATATATATATATATATATATATATATATATATATATATATATATATATATATATATAATATATGTATATATAAATCATAATTAAAATGTTGTAGTGTAAAATAACATGCATAATTTATTTAAACTTATTTAAATGTGCACATATGGCACTTCAATATTCAGCAGGTATTTATGTTATTTTACTACCGTTGAGCGGGTACTGGTGGAGTAAAACTCCTTGAGGGTATCCATAACTCAGAAGACAGAACTTTGTGCTGCCAAAAAATATACCATTTAGCCAAATTTTCAGTCGTCTTAATTTTTGAAATTTATTTAAAACTAAGGTCTGTTCGCTTATGCAAAGCAATCCTTAGCTGGATTTGGATTCATATAATTTTGATACTTTGTATTTATTATTTTCAAACTGTTTGGCTATGTTCTTTATCTATAAAACTTTTCGGCCCCTAGTGTCACTGATGAGGAATGTTTTTTCCGAAATGTGCTCATATGGCACATCAAAATTCAACAGCTATTGGTTATATATTTAGCTGATACATTACCATTCAAAATAATGTTTACCTTTTCATTTTGAGAAGAGCAGTCTAACGTTACAACTGTTGGCGAATCATGATCAAAAACCAAACACCAGAAGTCAACGACAGTATCGTCGAGGGGAAACTGTGTCACTAAGTATCCAGTATGCTCTTTGTAGCTCTGCGACAAAAAAAAAATGAAACAAAGAAATGGAAGTAGTTTTAAATGAAAGAATAAAATTCTTAAAAATAAAAATGTAAGGAAAAAGTAAAATGATTCTGAGGCGACAAATTGAAATTATAATTTTGTAAAAATAAGTAAAAGGGAAAAAACCTTAACAAAGCAAAGTCGATACAACCAACAATACATGTTCAGTTAATGCAGAAACAGTAGAATAAGACAAGAATGTCAAATATACTTTTGTTCATTGCACTATCTCAACAACAGGGAATTGATTCATTACTGCCTTTAACTAAAATTTTGCGTAATTAGATGATCCACTGATAAGAAAGTGATATTGTGTGCTAACAAGCAAGATGCATCTTTTTGGAATTCTCTATTTGTATTTGTATCAAAACAAGATGACATTTATTCAGCTTTAAAAATCCTTAGATAGAAAAAATCATCTCCAGATTGTAATCAATACCTCAAAAAAAAAAAAAACTCTCAAAAACGTTTTATGAAAATCGGAAAATCAGACGTTTTTTATTTTTTCACATTCTTTTAACTTTTCTGTCAATATGTTTTATTTTTTGCAGTCTCTCATTTTACTTAGAAAAAAATTGATTTTGCAAAACCTGTAAGCTACGAGCTTTTATATATATATATATATATATATATATATATATATATATATATATATATATATATATATATATATACTTATATATATGAAATCCTCAGCTGGATTTGGATTTATATGATATTGAAATTTTAGATTCATTATTTTCAACTGTTTGGCTTATATTTTTTATGTATCAAACTTTTCGGTCTTAGTGTCACTGATGAGGAATGAATTTCGAAATGTTCACATCTTGCACTTCAAAATTTAACTGTTATTTATATTATATATTTACTACCCCTGAGCGGGTACCGCTGCTGGTGGAGTAAAAATCCCCGAGGGTATCCGTAACTCAGTAGGCAGTACTTAGTGCTGTCAGAAAATGTACCATTTAGGAAAATGTTCAGTCGTCTAAAATTTGGAATTAATTTTAAACTAAGGTTTGTTCCCTTATGCACAGCATTTCTTAGCTGGATTTGGATTTATATGATTTTGAAACTTTAGATTCATTATTTTCAACTGTTTGGCTTATATTTTTTATGTATCAAACTTTTCGGTCTTAGTGTCACTGATGAGGAATGAGTTTCCGAAATGTGCACATCTGGCACATCAAAATTTAACTGGTATTCTTATTATATATATATATATATATTCCACTTACAGGAACTATTACAGCATTTATGTAGTTTGATCTTGTAGAGTCATGTGACATTAGATATGGTCTGAACTTGTCAACTATAAATAGAAAAACAGAAAAAATTAAACGATTCTTCTTATTATGTTTCCTGTGAAAATTATTAAAATATACCAAGTGAAAACGTAAATCCTTTGATTGTTTTACATGATACATGAGTTTACTCAAAATAATTGCTAAAACTTAAAATATAAGGGTGCCTTTTCAACCTTTGAAATAGGACAGTGTCACAAACGTTTAAAACTTTTTATTATTATTATATATATATATATATATATATATATATATATATATATATATATATATATATATATATATATATATATATATATATATATATATATGTATATGTAATTTTTTTTCTCAAAACAACCCAATATATTTTTAATTTTTATTCCTCATTAACCATAAAAAACGTTAATAGCGACCTGGCAAAATATTCTGATTGCGATTCTTAGATTGGTTATATTTTTTATTTCCACCAGTGTAGGCCGTTTTATCATATGTTGGTATATTTTTCACCAATTTCTGAAAAATGAAAAAAAAAGATAGATGATTTCAGTATAAATAAATAAATTAAAAAATTATAAACGGTAATTTAATATTTATTTGTTGTCTTAAATTTTAATGTTATTATTGTATGTATGATTAAGGATAAGTAAATAGAAGGTTCGATATATTCCCATATGTTGCTATACGTCTACAAAATATATAACACTTATTTATTACAATTATTATGTATCATTCTGTTTTCTTCTTAAGTTTTGAGATACGGCATCAATTACAATGGCTTTTTACGAAAATTTTCCTTGACTATAGTATCTTTGCATCATTTGATTTCATTTTAGACATCTAACTAATTGGGATTTTCATATATTTCAACAAAGGTATGTTAACTTTAATAAAACGAAAAGTTGAAATATTAAGTTATTAAGTAATACAATTTCTATAATAAGTAAAACAAAAACTTATGTAGATTTCAAATAGGTTACAAAATATAACATTTGGCGCCTTTTTAAAGACGGTTTAATAATTATCATTGCCATATACTAACGAGAGAGAATTTGTTTCCATCTTCTAGAAATGAATGAGTTTAAAATAAAGTTAATATAAATGGAATCTTCGAATTTAAAAACTTCAAATTATATTATAGTTTATGAGTCACCGTAAATTCAGCTTTGATCCTTTTCTCTTGATTTCCAAATTGAATAAATTCATCCTTTGACAGAGATGTTTCTTGGAAATCGAAGCACTCTAGTAACGATTCGTAGAGAAAAATATACTGCTCCTAAAAATGTAATAATTTAATAACAATAAGTACAAAAATTACAAGAATTATATAAAATATAAAATCTGGAATTAGAAATTTTAGTTGTCTTTTAAATTGCATTAATGACGATGTTTAGATTTTGCAATTCAGATTTCAATAAAAGAATTCTTATATTTCTTTATCTGAAATTGTTTTTGCTTTTTATCTCATTCCAAAAACATGTCTTCTTGTTGTTTCAATTCAGAAGTCTCCCCCTTTTTAGATTATATAGTTCTTTTGACCTGCTGTGTATGCATACGTACGTCCTAATCTTTATAAAATTGTCTGTCTTATTTCCGTTTATTATACAGTATTAAAACAAATGAGAGTTAAATTATTTTAATAAGCTGATACAGTTCATCTCACAAGACTAATTTCTCCATTTGCTTCCTATACAATACATCTTCTTATAGAAGATGTCTTAGCAATTGGCTAAAACAACGTATTCCCATTGATTCTATTATATGCTTGTATTTATCAAAAAAATTCTTAATAACAATTCCTAAAAAGCAACAACAACAACAACAACAAAAAAAAAAAAAAAAAAAAAAAAAAAAAAAAAAATGTTTTTATTCTGCTATTATTATTATTTTTTGTTACGCATTTTGCAGTAATTATCGGGCAATATTAGACAAATTCATCTTTAAATTTCTCGTTTTGGTGGTAAAAAAATAATTTTTTATACATGCATTTAAATACTTAACAAAAATACCTTTTTTCATTTTTATTTGCCATATGTGACCATTTCCTAAACTCATTAAAAATAGAAAAGTGTTAATTGAAAACTGCAAAAAAATTACCTCAGTTTGTACCATAGTCATGCGATTCTTTCTCATAACCTTTACATATTCAAATATGTCAACCAAACCATTCTCTTTTCCGTATCTATACAAGGCATCCAATGCAATAAATGTGCCAGTCCTTCCTATTCCGGCACTGATAAAATACAAACAAACAACCATGAAGCAATTGTAGGATATTACCTGTTATATATATATATATATATATATATATATATATATATATTGTTACTAAATGTACAGTTCAAAATTTAGTGTGCTAATTTATATCTACGATATTTTATCTTAAAGTTGATTGAAATCCAAATAAACAGAGAAATTTTAATAACATTTTTAATATCTTATTCAGCCGGGAATAATTGCATTTTAGCAATGATTATTCACAATGCATGACAGAAAAATATCATTAAAGTACCACAAATCATCACAAATATTCTTATCAGAAACATCTAGTCTAATAATGATCGTCACAATATAATATTAAGTCATGTTTTCAGAGGGGAATATTTATGACAAAGCTAAAAAAACAAGCGGGATGTTTTTAACTATACACTAAGATTAGGTTCAAAAGATTTGAGAATATAATTTTTTGGTAAAAACCTTGATGTATGACTTTTGTGTACATTATTTCTACGAATGAAGGACGCAGTATATTGCTTATAAATTATATAAAGATTTCTTTTCCGTTATAAAACGTTTCGTATCACTTGAATTGAACTTTTTTCTGGTCCTTGGATTTGTTATTGTCACACTTTTCATCGTGGTATAACAGTTTTGAATTATAAAACTAAATTTTGCATCTGCATTAAGCGATTTAAGGTTGCCATTTTGTTGTGGGAATATATTGAAAGTAAGGAAGAGCATAGTAGCCACATGCATATTCCATAAAACAGTCTATATAGCATTATTGTGTTGGACGAGTTTCACAACTGTTGTAAATTAGCAGAAAGGTAATGTAGTTTGTGTAACCCCTTGATAAAACAGTAACATGTAACAAATGTGATTAATTTCATTAATTTCATTAATTTCCAAAATACAACATGTGAATATACAAAGAATATATAATGTGGGAATCACAAAAATCAAGTTTTTTGTAGTTAAATACCATTTTCTCAATTTGTGAAAAGACAATTGGCACATAAAAGATTTAACGGCATGAAATTTCTTTGTCAATCCAAAGTAAGTGCATTTATAATATGTTTACAACTTTCCGCAACCATAATGTTGTATCATGTTCTTGAATGTGTTTTTGCTAAGTTAGTGTTTTTCAGTTACAAACATACAGCTGCATTATCAAAGTTTATAATGTATGTTATATGGATAACACAAACTATGCACAATTCATATACTTTTTTGGTAAAAAAACTGACTAAGTTCCATATGCAATATTTTTACAAAAAAAAAAAAATCAGCAAAAGGTTTATCAATTGTCACCAAACTTGACGGTGCACATCACTGACAAACAAATTGGTGAAATATTATTTCATTTGGATAAAGTTTATAGAAGTTATGACTTATACAATATATGTACCGTTCATATGATTTCCTGTGAAAAATGACAAAAATCCACAAACAAAAATTTTCCAAAAAAATCATCAAATGTCACCAAAATAGGATGTGCACATCACTGATGTGTGCAAAATAAATGAGTGAAATTTTATTTAATGTGGATGAGGTTTATAGGAGTTATAGATTCAACAAAAGATGAACATTTGACATGTGACTGATAGACCGACAGACTGATGAACGGAGTCGAGCAATTACTAGACCTGCTTTTGCAAAAAAGGTAATAGGTAAACAGAAAAGTGTAAAAAAGTTTTTTTTACATGTTTTTAGTGAACATAAATTTCCTTATTTTCATGTATTTCATACCTGCAGTGTACTACTGGTGGCCCCAACAGATCTGATGTTAACTGCATGTAGCTTCTATGAAATAAAACAAGCTGTGTAGGATCCGGTGTGCCGTGATCAGGCCATGTAGTAAAATGCAAATGGTTTATATATCTTCTTTCACCAGTCTTAAAGAAAATTATGTTATAACAATGAATAAAACAAAACACAATCAGCAGTAACTATTACCCCAATGTTTTACCGGAAGAAATATTTTTGAAGGACTTTTCTGTTAATTGATACATGTCAAACAGGTTATATACATATATTCTAAATACTATCTAGTGAAAAAAATTATAAGTTATGCAATAAAATTGTTGGTATCAAAATAATTCTTCTTACTATATGTAAAATCATAAAGCGTTTCAATGACATAAAATGTGGATAAAATATGTAAAAAAATTCAATGAGATACAAAATAATTCGTTTTATAATACTTACTTTCTTATGTGTAACTTTGAGCTTTCGGTTTGTAAAATAAAGACTACCAATCTCCGATTCTAACTCAATCTTCAAATCACCATGAACTTGATACTTGGATACATCCGGCCAATATTTGTAACATTTAGCCTTAAAAATCAGAAAGCTTTGTTGCGAGATTGAAATTTGTGGAGTTACTTGAATTGCATTTTATAACATAAAACCATTTCTATTCTATTGTACTAGAAGCTGTAAATCTATACGAAAATTGTAACAAAGTGCAACAGAATAAAATTGTTTTTTGAAGATAATACTAGAAAGCAAATTCAAAGAAGCAACATATACGATAACATCTCGCAAAAAGTTCGATATCGTCTTTATATAATTTCCTACAATACATACCTATCAAAATAATGTATAAATCTTTTTAAGTGACATAATTGAATAGCAACGTTACCTTTCCTTTTTCCATAGGATTGGTCAACATTACGATTATGCCACTTTTGATCTGCCATATCATCCTCCAAAAGTCAATAACAGTCTTGGTTTTTGGACCTTCAAACCAATTAAAGCATTTGTTAAAACTTTATCAATGTCAATGTAAATGATTTAATTGAATAATATGCTTAGCATTGTTATGTTTATTTTTATAATGAAAATAAATGTCAATGATATTATTATATCAATAACTTCCTGAAATACCAAAGATTTGTTTTTATTTTTTATCTTCATTTCACAATTTGAAATTATTTCAGGCAAAGAATTAAAAACCAAGTTAAAAAAAAGGTCCAAAAAGAACAAATCATAAACTGCAAAATTATGCAATTTTAAGAAAACAAGAATAAAATAGGTTTAATTTAGTCTATAAATAATAAAAAATTAATTTTACGGTCTTTAAGCGTAAGATAAAAGAAATAGAACGTTTCGACATGTCGAAAGCTTGTTTTGCATTCAGATCAAAGGTATACAATGTTTGCTGAGCCCTAACATTAAAAGAACCCTCTTTGGTCTAACTGCGCCACACATGTAACAATTTTCATATCAAAAATATTGTCATAGAATCCCAATATAATTATATATATATATATATATATATATATATATATATATATATATATATATATATATATATATATATATATATATATATATATATATATATTGATCTAGAAGTCTTGGATAACTCAAGTATTGAGATGATACAAGTTTGAAAAGCAGCAGCAGAAACATACGAGATAAGTAAATATATGACACGAAACAAAAAACAATTATTGAGGTGGAATTGTTTTGTTTGATTTCAATCATAAAAATCATTCAAGCTGAAAGCTTAAGAAAAAGACTAAGTTTGATAAATTGATATCACTACAGTAGGTAAAACTATTTAAAGAAAATACATGAGCACTTTTTGTTGCGCTTAAAGTTTAACATTTTATCACAAAACTAAGAAAAAGTTGGGTTTTTTTTAAATTACAGATTAAATGATAATGTGTTATATTTTTTTATTTTATGTCTCCCTTCATAAATATCTGTATATTACATTTTTACATTAAAAAGTTTGCAAAAAATACTCTTCGGTTATTATTCGAAAAAAAATAAAGTTAAAGTGTCTAAACAAGAAGAACTATTACAATAATACATTTAAAAACATAATTAAATGTTGTATTAATTATGCTTTTGAACTGACTATAGTTATATTATTGTGTTGTGACCGTTTATTTATTTATTTATATATTTTGTTAACTATTAAAGATTCATAACTATAGTTATTATGTTCTCTCCGTCTTAAAGTAATTACCAAACAGCTTATAATCGGACTTATTGTACTGTCCCATTGATGAAGCATTAACAATGAAGTTTTGAAATAATTCTTCCAACAATGTTTCACATTGATGATAGCTATTGAAAAACATGTCCATATAAGTAACAGTTCTAGTTTTAATACGTATAAGGACGGAGTGGGTAAATGATAATTTTTTGTCCAGTAACATTTGATAGACAGATGTTAACATTATTTACATGAAAATGTTTTCATGTATAAAAGACCCTTCTATAATTTAGTGAGCTGAATACATGTATATATCTAAACAGATAAGCAGAAAATTAATTTAATATGTTAGTATTCTGAAAGCTAGTCTTAATAAGTAAGTCAACTAAGTTTTTTTTTATTTTCCGTTATTTTATAATCACAATACCTTGTGTCGCTACATAAATTGACTTCTCTCGGTGGTATACACCCTATAATGAATTGATTTCAGTCACAATTTAGAAAACAAATGAATTCACAGGCCAAAACAAATCCTTTTAACATAATTATAATCTTACCTCATTATTCGGAATGACAAAGATTCTATTAGAAATATTATATTAAAACTGAGCTGGATTCAGAACTAAATTAAATGAATACCACATTAAAGTACACTTTCAATTGCCTTGTGAATTGGTAGAACTGGAACCTTCATCAGAAAATAAATCATAGATGAGCAGTGATAACATATTAACATGGTTGGTTTTTCATCTTTAATAGTTATAATTTGATAAACAATAAATATAATCACATTTGAAATACTTACATCAATATAGTTTGCATTAATGTAATCCGAGTTTGAGTCTCCAGGTAATGTTTCTAAAACAACCCTTGAATGATCATCTATAATATTACAATAACTAACATTTTTCGCAATACTTATGGTTAAAAAAAATCAACAATCTGTTTAAAATCTATAATTCAACACAGCGGTTTAATGATTTTTCTTCTTTTTTTTCTTAGTTTTCGAATTGTGAAGAAAGATCGACGGCATCGTGGCATGTTAAAAATTGTTCGAAAACAAAAATAATTGTTTTCTTTATAGAACATAGTAAAACTAGTAACTGTTTCTGTAAATAGTTAATAGTGTATTTGATTAAAGTCAATACAGTCTCATTGTAATCTACTGATCTTGAATAGGTCTAAAAACTGAAGTTATTTTTAAAAATGTAATTTCTTAACTTTCAGAAAAAATTAGTTTCAGTCTCATAAAAGGTTATTTCAATTTATTTTTCGATAACATTATTAAAATAGTGATAATAATATGCTTACAAGGATATATAGCACGGAATCTGTTTTTGTCTCTGTTTTCAACTTTTTCACCAACGATATAAGCAATTGTAGTATCGTCTTTAATATCCTACCACAAAACATATATTTTTTGTTTGAATAAATTAGACGCTTATTATCCTCTTAATTACACAATTATAGTAGCGTATTGCCAGATTGCTTTTTACATCCAAATCATAAAACATTAATTGAAAAACCGAACTTGCACCTAATATTTCAACAAATTTTCACTTCACAATTACCTACGCAATAAAATAACTAGAGGTCCATGGGTCTTAACGCTCACCTTGGGATATCGCCAAAATTGTTTGCAAAGTGCAATAGACAACATATCAAGTACATTAACTTCACAATTTTTTAAGTTAAACACTCCCACAAAACTTTATGGAAATATACAGTCGCATTTCATTTATAAGCAGCTAGCATGCATGGAGTAACTGTAGTGCAATGAATAATTTCCAAACCATTAACCAATTTCAGTATACTTATGCAGTTATGTCCTTGACCTTTAAACATATGACCTTGGACCACATATCGAAATGGTCATTTTAATACCTACAATATTCTAATATACATGCCTATTCATATTTAATAGTTTTCAAGATAATTAACAATTTTAGTCTTCCTTTGCTGATATGACTTTGAACTTTGAACATATGACCTTGAACCATATATCAAAATGATTGTCATGTCAATACCTACAATATTCTGATATACATGCCTATACAAAAATTTAATAGATTTCAAAATAAGTAGCAATTTGAGTCTTTTTTTGCAGCTGTGACCTTGACCTTGAACTTTATATCAAAATGGTCGTTATGTCAATACCTACAATATTCTGATATATATATGCTTATACAAAAATTTAATAGTTTTCAAAATAATTAGCAATTTACATCTTCCTTTTCAGCTGTAATCTTGACCTTTGAACATGACCTTGAACCATATATCAAAATAATTGTCATATCAATCCCTAAAATATTCTGATAAACATGCCTTTACAAAAAGTTAATAGTTTTTAAGATATACTGACAAATATATAATTTTTAGCAATTTCGCCACTAAGTGCCATTTCCCCATCTTCAGACCCATTGGTACCATTTGTGTAAATCTAAAACTATATTACCTGAGAATGTTATAAATGAAATAACTAGGGTATATCTCTTGTATATTCATTGGAGAATATTTTTAAATTTTTTCACTTTTTCCCCCTTACGGGGCCCCAAGGAGACATAGCTCCATTATTTTCGCAAATCTGAAAGGACTTCACCTAGGCATGATGGTTACAAGTTTCATTTAATTTGGCCCAGTGGTTTTGGTGAAGATTTTAATGTAAAAAGTTTATGCAAGACGGATGAGATAGATAGCAATAGCTTATCTCAGAGGTTTCCTATTAAATATATCTTAAATATTAAAAACGTTGCAGTTGCAGTCATAATTTTAATAAAGCATATATGATAACATCTAACCTCGACATATAATATAATGTATGACTGCTTGATGAATTTTAAAATAAAGCAAAGTGTGAAATATTAAATCTTTAAGAGTATTATATTCCTTGGTTTTAGGTAAAAATGAACGTTAAGCAGAAGAAGCTTGTTCAAATAATTAAACAAAATAACATTTTCCATGTGTGCTTGATGAAGATCATCAGCTCATATACCAGTATGTTTAAAAAACTTGTTGAACTAGTTTTATGTTTTCTACAACTTGGAGTCTTTTAAAAATTTCCAAACATATCGATCGATGCAAAATGTGCTCATTAGTAGGTTGGTATAGAAACTGTTCATATTGCAAGTTTTAAATCCTTTTTTGTAAAATAAGTAATTTCGACATGCTTTTGCAAATTTATGTGTTAGATTGCAAAGAGAAGATATAGTTTTTCTAATGCTGACATCATACCTTATATTCTTTTCCAACGTCATCTTTAAAAGTGCTTTTCATTAGTTTATTTCTTAACTGTTCAATTGTATAACTAGTAGCTTTTCTTGGTTCGACATTTTCAACATTGCCCACATTTGCGTATTCAATTAATTCTTCCTGTGTAGATTGTCGATTTCGCGGTCCGGCGAAGGCAACATCTATTTCTGATTATAAAAACAACTGCTAACACAAGTATTTTTAGTACTTACATGTATGAAATCAAAAACGTCTGCAAAAGGTTTCTTGCAATCAGGCTAAACTCTCTCATATAAATGACAGACAAAATCAAACAGTTTTTGTCATTCTCAAATACTTCACCAAAGTAACATCTCTTCCAAAAATAACTCAATACGTTATTTAGCCGTCTTCATTTTGATTCATATAATTTTAGTACTTTGGATTAATTATTTAAAAATATCAGGCTTATAATTTTTTATCTAACGTTTTGGACCTTAGTGTCACTGATGAAAAATGACTTTCCGAAATATGCAGATATGGCACATAATTAATTATCGTTTGTTGTAAATGTAAGTTCAATTACATGTATGTCATTCACATAGTTGAATACAATATCAAAAATATTACTATGCAATACTATGTGACACGAAGAGAAAACAATAAAAATGTGTACATACCAGCAACTTCAATTTTCGCATCTGTTGTGTCACTATTAAGCATGATGTTATGTGTTCTAAACTTAGACAGCTTCTTTTCACCAGTATATGATAACCTGAAATATCTTATTCCTGTCAATTTCTAACAATTTGATTACAAAAATATATCATCGTGATCCATAACATGCGGTTATTAAAATGTAATTTCTACAAGTTTTTTTCTCTACCAAACGGTTTACTCATAAACTTTTTATTTTATTCATGATGTAGGGTCTCTGATTTTGAAAGAAACTTGAGTGCATGAGAAAACAGGTTGATAACTTAAAATATAACAAAATACAAATATTTGACGTTTAATAAAAGTGAATCCTTTTTCCTGATTTGTGTCTTTTCTAAGTTCGGTTGTGTAAAAATTGTTCTTTTTCAACTGGTATGGTTGATATATTAATCTTTAGCAAGAGTTTAATTTATTATATCATATTTGTTAGTGACCTTCCGTGGTTGCTAAAGCTGTGGACCAAACTGTCATTAGTGTGAGATAAGCTGCACCGTCTGGATCATAAAATGTCACAACAGATAATTGATTTGCATCCTACGCTGTTAAGCATGACGTAAATATATTTCTTGAGTGTTGCAATCACGCAGCAATAATGTTTTGCAAGGCTGCAAGTATTTTGAAAGATATAAATGTTAAAATACCACTGATCTGTTAAGATTAAATTTCAAACTATTGTGTGCGACATTGAGACCATTTCACTGCTTCAATATAACACATTCAATGGTGATACCTTTGATTATAACGATTCTGGTTTCCCATATTCTAAATATTCCGAATATTTTGTAAACTTGTTACTAATTTATAGATTTATTATTGTTGTATCTGACATATCTTCTGTATCAATAAAAATGACAATTAATCTTTACCTGCGTCTTCTATATACAAATAAAACAACAACCACCGCAGCTATAACTATAACTGCAACGACGACACCAACTGCTATACCTATTTCGGGTCCTGTTTGAGGAGGCTCAACTTTTATTACATAAAAAGTAAATATAGCAAAATTAAATATTTTCTAAGCAGTGAATGTGTTGAAAATTAATAAAACAGCGTTTTCTATGCAATAATAATTTTTTACGAATAGAAATGAAATAATAAACAAACAATAGAGAATTTTAAAAAAATTAGAGATGCATTCCATTTCTGATCTGATTTGAAATGATGTTCATACTGTCGGTGACTGTAAACATTTTATTTAATAGTTATTTATTCTGCTTTCTTGATCAGCGGTTGAAAGAGTATATTCAACAAAGCAGGTCGTCTCTACGAGCTTTGAATGCAAAATTATTGTCTTAAGAAAAATGGATGCAAAAACTTTATCTTATTCCCACTTTGCCAACCGGTAATAAAACGACTTGGGTCTTAAAATATTTCCTCTGATTACGTGTGTGTGTGTGTTACAATAGTCGTTGATTATGACGTTAAAGTTGTTTTGGTTTTTATTGTCTACAATAAGCTACATGTTTTTCATTGATTTAATACGAGTATTAAAATAGTATATACAACATCGTTAAAAACACCGATTAAAAAAAACCAACTCAGGATTTGTATCTGATTAATCATGTAAAAATAAAAAATCCGGATTAGATGTCAAACCTAACAAATAAAAAAGTGAAAATCTTGATTACAATTGGAGATTTGAGATGCTTATTCTTAGAATGCCATTGTTTAGATATTCAAGATCTAGCTTAGATTTGTCTAACTATAAACAGGTTATAGTAGTTAAAGAACAAATGTGAAAATTTCAAGAAAATGTTCAAAATTGATAGTAGGCAATAGACAAAAAAAGGCAAATCTTATTTTAGAGTTTTAATCTGGTCAAGGTATTGATGTTACTTTAAAAAAGGGAGCCTTTGGCTTGATGCAGAAATGAAGTGCTACAAATTAAAACTAAAACAATTTTTATCTGCAATTAAATTCCTCAACTCTGAATTGACGGTATTAAAAGAAAATGTCAAAATGGAAAACCCTATGTCATCTTCTGTTCATAAAAAAGAAAATAAAACCTTTAAATCTCTTTTTAAAGTGATCTTGACCTTTATATCAAAATGACTGATATTTCAAAGCTGAAACCATTACGACATACCTTTCCATATAAAAGGGTTTTAAAATGTTCAGACGAAAATCCATTTTAGTTTCCTTTAACATTTTAGCCCTGACTTTAAAAGCAATGACCTCAATCCAAATATTTAAATGTTTTTTATTAATATTTTCTATATCATAATTTCTAAAATATGTAAGATAAGTTCTTAGTAAACTTATAATTTATGTTGCAGTATTCATGGGCATATGTTATACATTGACCCTTTTTCCCACGGATCTGAACTTCATACCAAGAGATCGTTTTTTAAATACCTAAAATAAATATATGTATATAAGCCTTTACAAAGAATTTAAGGTTTTTAACTAAATATAAATAAAAATGAATTGAGAATGCTTCGAAATTTTTTCTTAAGTAATATTCTTTTGTCCAACTTTAAACTTTAAATGTTACGGCCAAAATTCGCATTTAGATTAAGCCGACTTTTTCTAAATTTCGGTTACAGTTATATTCTTGGTTTGAATTGATAGGCGATAAAATCGGTAACCTTTTTCTATATATTGGTCACAGCCGCGTCGAACAAAATAGAAAGTGACAGGTTGTCCATATTTATATTACTGTAAAATAAGTTAAAACTTCACCTTAGTCTATTATTCATGTGTTTATAGAAATCTCTTTTAAGATCACATTGTTAAATAAAACATTATTTGTGTCCCTGCCGTCAAATCGGAGTAATGGACCGGAAGGTGGTGGTTGCATGTGATTAATTTTCTCAAAATCTTTTTTTTTATTTGTACAACGACATTTTATTCTAATCCATATAAAGAATTATCAAACTATCTATAACTACCCTTTTCACTGCATGTGTCACCTGTCCACCCATCTTTACAGCCTTGTAAGCCACATTTTCCGTTTTCATTATGACAAGTATCGCTTAAACAATAACATTTACGTTCGCAGCCAGAACCAAACGTACCATTTTCACATTCTGTAAAACACATTACATTAAAGATGAACAAGTTCTATTCATTTTATTTCCTATTTATTTTAATTTTACTTGTGTTTCTAAAATTTTATACTGTATTCGGTAAAATATATAAAAACTTCTGATTTTTCTACATTTTACACTACTATCCCTCTTTCTTAATTAAAATAAGTCTAAAACAAATCTTTCACACATCATTCTTTTACAAAAACGGTAAACCAAAATACAAATATATTGTGCTTGATAAGGATACTAGCTATTTGGTAAATCCCATAAAAACTGCAAACAAAAATATACGTAAGATACAGTCAATCAAATGTTAAAGTTTGTGGTTAACAAGATCTTTGTTGTTGATAGCAATATGCTATTTTAACAGACAATCGGTATACAAATGGGCACAAACTGTGCACCTTTGCTTGCTTATTTGTTCCTTTATTTATAATAATTAGAAAATCTGGAGAGAAGACTGTCGGTAAATCATTGAATCTATATGCAGATTTATAGATGCCCTTCTGTCTCTAACTAATCACTAATTTGGCGAATATGTGAATGGCATCTATCCTAGTGAGCTTGAAATAAAAAATACATCTGATACTCAATTATATTTTGATCATACATCCAAAAAAGTTTACATCTGAAGATATACGACAAACTTGATGAATTCATTTTTTTTCAGTATATCCTACCTTCTCCTTCATATTATGATATGTTGCACAGTTAATTTGGTATAATTGAAGCAAGCTGTTATCAATTCAATTGATGACTCAAGGATATTGTAAGACCTAAACTAATCAAGACCTTTGAATAGTTTCATTGCCGTCATTACAATATTGTTGATAAGTATGCAGACACTGTATCAAATTTTTTACTTGATACAATTGATATCCCACAGTTCCTTTCATTCTCAAATTTGCCTTTGTATGTGATAGGTGTTGCTAGCTAGAAAAACGTTGCTTTCCCTTCCGGAGCATCCGGTCTCACTTCCTTAATAGAAGTTCACGTGTATAACTAAATTGGCCAATTTACAATGTTTGTATTTTTCTTTAGGGGTATTGTAATTTGGACTTTGACAGCTATGTTTGTGATATATTACATTTACCAATACTGAGTATTTAAAAAAAGTAAAATTATGACATCAATAATGACATCAATATGATATATTATTCACATTATGTTATAACATATCATTTATTTATTGTTAAGCAAAATTACTTGTGCAAATCGTAAGGAAACTATTAATTTCTTAATCACATATAAGTGGCATAAGATCATCTAGCAAAACATATATATTCTGTGTCAACGTGTTTTTACGATAAAAAAATCATCAAAAAAATTTAAAATAGAATGAACTTTGTAAATTAAGAAAAAATGTAATTATCAATAGCAACAATGAACAGTCAATTATACAACATTTTAGTAGAAAATCCAGTTATCGGCATTTTTCATTTCGAGTCTAGTAGCTGCTTTATGAATCTGCGATTACCATAGAATAATTCTGTAGAAAGAAAGATGTTAAAACTGTTTCAGGTTAACATAAAGTGATATTCACCGGAAGTGATATGCCTGGTAAAGCATTACGTTTTATGCAAAAAAAATCCATTTGTTTTGTTTTCCAACATGAGAAGCGGGAATCTTTCACTGTGAATATTATATGATCACTTGTCCTTAAAATAGATTTCAGGGGTGATATTATTTTTAATTAAGAGTTTCTTTGAATAGCCCCACTTTATCAAGACGATCTATAAATCATTTTAAAATTGAAACCATTTTCTTTATATATTTGCGCATATAGATTTAAAAACTTACGTGTAGAACAGCTATTTCCTTGCCATCCAGGTTTACAACCTTGGATAAAACATCGTCCATCTGTATTGTTACAAATTCCCTCTTTACAGTGACACGTTAGTTTGCAATTTTCTCCAAACTTGTTTTTTACACAAGCTTTAATGAATAATTAACATACATGTATTTGACATATAATACAGATAGAATTAAAATAATCTTCTATTTGATAAATATTTAAATTATTTCGACACTAGATATTACTGTTTATTCAAGTTCTTGCCTTAATCAGATCTGGAACGTGCATTTTGTATTGTTTTAATTGCAATAAACATAGCTATATTAAATAAACAAACTTAATTTTTTCATATAGATTTTTCATTCTTTACTGCTTATTGCCCATATAATTATTTAACAAAATAATAATAATAATAATAATACATTTTTCATTAAATATTATTTCTCAACAATATGAAATTGATTAAATAATTGATTTTGTAATGTCATAATATTGTTAGAAAGACCTTATTTATTCTGTTCAAAATTTATCATTACTTTTGGAAAGTTACAATGTACATACGTTGACTACATGTTTTGTTTAGCCATCCAGGTTGACAGCCACCATTACATAACCCAGTGTCGCGGGGACACGAACCATTTAAACAATGACAAGTAAACGTGCAGTCTATTCCAAAATTATCCGTCTTACACGCTGTAATAAAACAATAAACGAATCCGTTAGCACGATAAAAAGATACAAGAAAACAAATACTAGACAATTTAAGTCAATTTCATAATGTGACCAATAGAATAGTATAACTACCAAATTAAACAATGCACTAAACGCTTTATATTGTTGTCTCGATTTAACATTTCAACAAATATTTTTAAAATAATATGCAGCAAAAAAATTTATGAACTATGATAACTTAATGATCTCCTTTCTTCCCTACAAGATATTTCAAATAGAAAATAATAATAATAATAATCATTATAAACAATATAAATGTATCAAAGATTGTCAAGAAAACTCTCGTAAATCCTGGGTTGTTTTCAAAGCGGTATCTTAACGTTATAATTAGATTTCGATAATAAACACAAAGGAATCCGTTAATTCGTTGCAAAATTTAAACATGACAACTTTGCACTTCTTCCTTTAATCGCAAATCTAACATAATTTTATTATGTGTTATTGTACGATTTCATTGAGAAAAAAGAGAAAAAAAGAAACACGAGTATCTAAATGGATAATCTTAAAAAAGCTTTGAGCATGATGCATTTTGTCAATGAATCAACATGTGTTATGAAAATCAACATAAAAATTTAATATTTACCCTTTTTTGTGTATTATAGATGTAGATAACCTAACTTACGTGTAGAACAGCTATATCCTTCCCATCCAGGTTTACAACCTTGTATAAAACATCGTCCATCTGTATTGTTACAAGTGCCTTGGTTGCAGTGACATGTTTGTTTGCAATTTTTACCAAATTTGTAATCCACACATGCTGAAAGAAAGATAAATTTAATATAGCAATAATGACTAGTGAAGTCATATTCTGGTATTATCAGTATCAGACATAAAATAGACGTTTTCTCAAATTTAAATAAAGAGATTTTTAAATGCCCCTCCTAAAATTTATTTCATAATTTTTTCTTTACAGACTTTGCTTATAACTAGATTACTTTGTGACTTTATTGTTTACCAAAACGTATACTATACTGAAAAAATAGCCATAAAGTGAATCTGCTTGATTCTAATCAAATATGGAATGTCTCATTTTATCGTTTGAATTAAATTTACTTTCGCTGATATTAAGTCACCAAACTGTATAATATATATCTTTATTACTCTGCTATTTAGCATTGCCTATTTTAACACTTCAAAGTTGATTGCGACGATATTAACTACAAATCAAACGAAATTTATATTATAAAATTGTCATACATTGACTACACGTTTCAGTTAGCCATCCAGGATGACAGCCACCTTTACATATCCCAGTGTCGGGTGGACAGGATTCAGTTAAACAATGGCAAGTAAAGTTGCAGTTTTCTCCAAAATTATTCAATTCACACGCTGAAATTAAAACATTTACTTAAAATTAGGATAATAAGATGAATTTCTTTTTCATATCCTATACTGTTTTGAATGGATGCTATCCAAGATAAAAGTTAATTTCGTGATAGTGTTAAAGATAATCCTAATATCGAATATACAACGTCGTCATATCTCAACATGGCACGGTACAAAAAATAACTTGTTATTAACCTGTTAATTCTGATCTAACATTATTAATGTTTTTTAAATGACACACGTGAACTGCAAGAAATTGAGGCCTTGAAGGGTAAGTTCCTGTGTCGAACTGGGTTTACCCCGTAATACAAAATTAAACTTGAGAATGAAAGACAAATTGAACTATGGGACGTCAAATATATACAAAATAAGTTTTAATACATTGATAAAACAACAGTAATGTGACGACGGTCATAACAATTTTTAGGGGTTTTACTTTACCTACGTTTGCAATATTCTTCGGTCAAAAATTTATTTGTAAGCAGCTTTTTCATCGTTGTTTCCGTACAGGAAACACGCTTCAACTTATTAACTATGAAATATATGCAACAAGCAGGAAGAGAAGGATTATTACTGAAAAAAATTAGGTCACCGCGTTTTAAAGAATGTTTAAATGTAGCCTTTCGTGCGTATCAAAGAAATTCTTTTCATTTATTCCATTTTACGACCATTGGACCTTTTACCATCCCGTAAATCCTGACCTAACTTCCTTGATGGACGTTCTTGTGTATAACTAAATTTGTCTGTTTTTAAAGTTTTTATATTTTGGTGGTGTTGGTAGGTGGGATTGTGATTTGTACATTGACTAGTATAAATATATAACATATATTATAAAACACTTTTGTATATAATAATAATAATAATAATAATAATAATAATAATAATAATAATAATAATAATAACAAAATTTAAAAAAAAAAGAAAACATTTTTGTGACAACAACCGCTACGACAATTTTATTTTATTTTAAAATTTATTTTGATATTTTTTCCAGTTTTGCAACTATATTGTTTTATCAACATTTGTGAGGGTGGGCAACCTGTTCAGGATTTCTTAAAAAGATACAAAACTTGCAACTCATATTCATCTTGTCATGTTTTTCGATTGTCTTTTATTTATTTCTTTATGTATCATAAATAATTTTCAAGACCAGTTACATCGAAAGCTAAATTTGATGTTGAAAGGGCTTCAACTCTTACATGGACTATCAACAGCTACAAATCTTCGCACTTATCAGCTTTTTCATTTTTTAACATTTGAACAGATACATGTAGAGAAAAAACATTGTCTTGGGCAAGAGTTTGATCTGATACACTTCCTCAGTAACACCATGACGGACGAAAAGAATGTTGCTGAGCGTTGATGACCTAACAAATCCATATTTCAGAACATTTAGACATATTTTAAGTATTTTACTTTAATACATGTAGCAAATTGTAGTCAACAATTAAAAAAAATTGGAAATAAATTATTGATATTATTTTCATCGATGATTTATGATTAATAATTATTATGTAAAGGAAAATTAATTTAAAGTAGAAGAACATGTTTAAGTCATATATTTTTCTTTAGACAGGCACTAAATATAATCCAATCATCGTAAGTTTCATAAGTACTTGAAGTTAGTAAACAAATGAAATTACCCTGATTGCATGCATCTCCTTTCCAGCCAACTTCACATCCTAGAACAAAACATATTCCGTCTGCATAGTTACATCCTTTTGTTTTACAATGACAATTCGATTGACATCCTTCACCATAAGTGTTTGATGCACAGCCTAGCATAATTTATAAAAACTAAAGAAACAAATAATAAACATTCGCATTAACAAACACAACATTACATACTGGCATAACCTAATTTAGCGACGGATTTCATAATTTTCTAAATTTATTCATTTTGGTATTTTACACGGTAACGTGATATCCTTTACAGAACCACTTTTGCTAATATCATTTTTAACAAACTACCTATTTACCAAATGTTAATTCATTAGTAGAACCAAACGAAAAATAAAATAAAACAAACATACCAGTTCTTGTCCATATCACAATCCAAAAACAAAGTAAAAACTTTGCAAACTGGCAATTACACACTTATTTTAAATAATTAACCAGGTTCTTACCGATATCTCTGAATTACTAATTCATTGTTTATTGGTCTGTTAAGTTTATTTTGCTTTTTATAGAGAAATGTCAAGTTACAAAAATTGCACTAATTGCATTTTGAAGTGAAGTTCATCTGAGGCAAATACTTAAGGTGAACTAAAGTGATCATTGTTTGTCTGCCGTCTTGCGTCATGTGGTGTGCGTCGCGCGGTGTGCGTCATGCGGTGTATGTCAGGCAAAGAATTACACATTTTCATGAAAATGAACCAATGAGCCAATGATTGTGAATCTTTATGTAGATATTCCTTGACAAAAACCCTACCAAGCTTGCGAACTTGTTGACCTAGACTTTCATTCAAGTTGACAGTGAATTCAATTAAAAAAACTTTAAAAATTTTCTTGTCATGAACCTCAAAGTTTAAAACTTGAAACATCATAGACATCATTACATTATGAAGCCCTATCAAGTTTTCGAAGCTGGTTTACCTTGGCTTTTATTCAAGTTCACAGTGACCCTTAATAAATCAAAATTTAAACGTTTTAAATTTCATTACCGAAACGGCCTGAAAGCTTCAATCTTCATTTATAACATAAGACTACTAAGCACTACCACGTTTATTGGGCTTGATGATCCCTATTTTAAGTGACAGTGACCCTAAATGTTAAAATATTAAACATCTTCTTTTCATGGGCCAAAAGGCCTAGAAGCTTGTAACATAATATATGACATTAGAGCTCTAAGCACTACCACGTTAGTGAAATTTGATGACCCTAACCTTTATTTAAAGTCACAGAGGCCCTAAATATTAAAAAGGTTAACATTTTCTTTTTAGCCTAGAAGCTTTAAACTTCATATATAATGCATCAGAGCTATAAGCTCTACAAACCGTGGGAAGCTTTTTTGCTTTGACCTTTATTAAAGGTCAAAGTGAAACCTTAATACCTCTTATCATAATCCAAAGGTGCACAAGTGTGAAACATCATATATAGCACCAATGCATAAAGCCCTACCAAGTTCATTCAGGACAATTGTGACACTTAATAGTAAAATCCTTTAAGGTCTTCTTTCTATGTACCAAAAGACCTAGGAGCTTGTATATTGCACCAGAACACTAAGGACTACCAAATAATTGACGCTTTTTGACATTCGTCTCCATTCAAGTTCACTGTGATCTTTAAAAGAAAAAACTTTAAAAATCTTCTGATTATAAATCAAAAGGTCTAAAAGCTTTAAATATTTCATTTAATGTCAATGCATAAAGCCTTACCAAATGTGTTGAGCTGGTTGACCTTAACCTTGATTCAAGGACAGAGACACTTTTAACATTACAGGAAGAAAACTAAATGGTTAACTGGATTGTAGTTGTGGCAAGCACAATGACTAAAGTATTCCACCACCCCAACATTTGTGACCTGTCTATGCTTATTACGAATTACCTCCCGCTTTTGAGACACACCCTCTTCCACTAAACCCAAAAGACAGTAACAACCATAAATGAATGTGATGTTTTCTCCAGCATCCCAAATCTTGCTGCATCAAAATAAGTTTTAAAAAATTGTGAAAGACTGGGGTATTCAATACTTTTACTAAAAATTTCCTGTTCTTTATTACATGTATCTTTATGTTTATTTTATCACTCAAGCAATTCAAACCATTCAAAAAACTGCTAATGAAGTTGTTTTTTTACATCATAGTAAATCATAGCTGGAAATAATAATACATTTATTATCGTAAGCTAGATGAACATTTTTGATTGACAGCAATTCTTCAAACACTAATTTTTGGCTTAAAATTCCTAATCATGTGTTGTGATTTGTTGTCAAATTAGCTGAAATCATTAAATTGGTCAAGTAATCAATTTGGATAAATAGCAAGTTAACCCTGAAGTGTGACTTTTGTAACCAACCATTTAATGGATGCTTAATGACTGTAATTGAGCCAGGGTGCTTCCTTTCTTTGAAATGGTTTCCTATATTGCTCATGATCACTCTATTGAAATTTCCATAATGAACCAAAAATATACAGTTAAGGGGTAGAAATGTCAATTATTTAAAATCCATACATGTACATAGCACCACCCAGCACCACCCCACAGTGGGAATGACTTAGGTGTCCTTTGTTATTGTAACTCTTTTCAAAAGGAACCAGAAAATTACAAATTAGGTTTGGAGATCTCAATTAGTTAAAATTTATACATGTACAAAGCACAACCTAGAGCCACCTCACAGGGGGGAATACCTTAGTTGTTCTTTATTAATATCACTCTTTTCAACTCCTTACAAGAAACCAAAAAAATATAATTCACGGTGGGAATCTCAACAGTTAAGATAAAGCCCACAAGGTACATGAGTTGATGCGCCTTAAGATGCTTATAATAAATATATTTGGTATTATAGTACACAGCAAAGTATTTATGGAGAAGTTTGTTAATTTTGTTTTTAAGACCCCATCTTCCTGCCTCTCCCCCATTAAACCTTCGGGGATTTCAATCCCGGATAACACATCTACCACAATACAGAATCCTACCCTAAAAATGTGAATGGGATCGATTAATGTGTCTAGAATAAATCCAGCGGACAAAAAGTTATCAGGTGAATAATAATAATAATTATTATTATTATTATAATTATTATTATTATTATTATTATTATTATAAGAAAATATAATAATAATAATAATAATAATAATAATAATAATAATAATAATAATAATAATGATAATGATAATTTTGGTAATTTAGGAGCAACTCTAAGCTAGATTAAAAAGTTTTATAGAATCGTAAGATATTTGTCCAGTTTATCTATTTTCTTTACTTTTTAACTTTATTTGTAATGAAATTTTTTTACTGATAAATTCATTAATACACTAGAAAGGTTAATTATATTTACTTCTTAATTCAGAAAATATCCTAAATATATGATCTTCTGAAAATAAAAATATTATTTTTATTTCAATATATAATTGGAGCTTGTTTTTAAATTTTGCTCATATTTTACATATCGCATGATAAGAAAACAATATTATTTTTAAGATACATAATAAATAAAGCTAACATTTTTTAATAAGAAGTTTCATATGTTCTTTGTTTACAAACATATGATAATTATTTCTACTCACCAAATATTTGAACTTCACAAAGTTCTAATATCGGTCCAAGACCCGTCTCACTTTGTACTACATTTTCGTTGGATATTGTTATATATCTAGCAGGTCCTGTGCAATTTTTTATAGTAACAATTGCTGGTGGAATACCTTCATCCATATCTTTGTAGCAAATTGTTCTATTCTGCCATATATCATCAATACCAACAACAATTTGAAATCCATTGAATCTGTAAAGTGCTGCAATTAAATTTGTCATATTGAGATTTGGCTACAACATAAAAATCATAAAAATCCATCCAGAAATTAGGAAGATATCGGCGAATTTCTAATTCATCTCAAGAAATCCAAATCGAAAAGGTAGATATCGAGGCTTTCGTTTAGTGACGAAATAACAGTGACATTACCCCACTGATTTTATTTACAACTATAACAGTAAGATAAATCCGAACTTGTAGTTTAACATTCTCTGTTTCACGATAAAATTACAGTAAAAGTTACATCTGCCTGACACCTACCGACAATTAATCTTATTATCATTCCTTTTGTTTATTAAATATATATATCATATATTTGTGATCTCATTCTTTCTAAAAAATCCGTACCATTACACTTTAAACAAAAAAGATTTTTTGGTAAAATGATTTGAGATTAAATATCCTGGTTTTGTTTTTTTTTTTTATATTACGGAGTTTAGCCGTCGGACAGTTGGAAAGAAATATGTTATAAACTGAATTGTGTAAACATTCTCCGATAAGCGAGGAAATCAAATGCCAATCTATATGTAATCTAGTTATAACTGTAAATTAACCTTACTCAAAATTTGTGGTTCTCACGGGGGTGCGGTAAATGTGACATTGCTTTTTCTATTTGAAGCCTTGCCACAGTTACCTTCATGGTATGCGGTTGGAATAGACTGTCCAGTCTGATCATATTTTATTGGAATCAGACATAGTCAGCCAGAAATAAGCCGTTGTTTCAATAATCATTTTTTTTTTTTTTTTTTTTTTTTTGCCGAATGGTATTTTGTGATACATTTTAGAACATTTTCAGGTAGGGATACGAAGAAAAACTAGCTAAAAAACATTGCTATATGGAATATGCATTTCTATTTCCTACATTTTTGTTTATCAAAAAGCAACAGAGTAACATTTTTTTTCAATTTTATTGGCCTTATTTATTATTAACTAGGGACTTTATATTAAGTAGTTTCAGTTTAACGATTTTTAAAATATTGTTAAGAATTCAAAAAAAATAGTTTCATTGTTATAATTGTTTCGAAGTCTAATTTTTTTAAACTTGTAAAGCATGGATAGAGAACACTTATGTACCTACTCGATTCATTTCTGTAATATATTGTGATGTTTTTAATTCCAGTTGTCTGTTGTAAATTCACTTGCCACCATGCCCATTTTTGATTTAGATTTTCATATGCAGTGTGTGCACATTTATCATAGGTTTGGCCGAATTTACCATCTACGGCAAGTTCTGGATTCTGTCTGCCATGTTGTGTGCTGGAAACCGGCTTTCCAAAAGCCAAATTTTCTAAAAAAAATAATAAAATAATAATAATAAACAAGCCTTTTACATGTATAAATTGAAAGATAGTGATCGGTAGACCTTTGCACTATTGAGCATGTTTTATTTTTTAAAAAACTATATTTGCAAAAAATACAAAATCCCCATTAAAGTAAATAATATTATACAAGAAAGGAATGCCACTGCTTTTACAATGCAAAACATTTGACAGTTTTTACCTATGATATTTATGTTGGCATTCAATGTGCATGGAATCCCTGAAAGGATATTTAAAAACAAACTTAATATTTATTACTTCAATCTTGAAATTTAGAATTTAAAACTAAATACTGAATACTGAAAAATTAATATTTCAAATTTAAATTAAAATTTTATTCTTAAACTTTAGTATTTTATGCATAGATATTAATTTACCATCAATGCATATTTAATTGACGAGAAAATGCCATAAGATTTTTTATTCATAACAGACAAAGTCAGTCACCAAGAAATTGGCCGTTGTTTAAAAAATCATTTTACTATTTTCTTTAGAATTGTCTTAGTGGTTTTACAGTTGAGCTCCAAAACTCAAAGCAGAGGCAATGGTTTGTTATTATTATTATTATTATTATTATTATTATTATTATTATTATTATTATTATTATTATTATATTCTATAAACTTTTATAATTTTTCAAATATTATCCCTAAGATCTTATTTTGCGAAATGTTGAAACCTTATTAGTTTAAACAATATTTTATTTTGTAATCTACATTTTACAAATATAATTAACAATATATACACAGAGGATCCCGGAACAAGAGTATACTCTTATATAAACCGGTTTCCTCAACAATTATAAATTTACAATTTACAATATTGTATGTCAGAAAAAAATATGTGTAATAATTCAATAAATGAACAAACAAATAATTAATTATTTGAGTAAATAAATAAATAAATAAGATTATAAATAAGTAAATAAATAGATAAATAAAGATATAATAAGTGTGTAGGTTATGTTATAAATTGAGAAAAAAGTGAAGTTTCAAACTAAATCATTTAATTACATATGTATATGTAAAGAGTTTCGTAAATTCAAAATACCGTGACGTGTTTTTTAAACAGAAAATCTCTTTGTTAATGGTATGTAAGTTTGTACTTTTGTGAAAATGTCATTGTTTTGAGCAATAACAAATAACATTATATCAGGATCATACAAGACGTTTTTAGTATAAATGGTAGTATTTCGTATATCATTATACAAGTTGCATTGTAGTAGAAAGTTTTTTTGTAGTTTCAATTTGACCGCATGCACAATTGGGATTATCAATGAGGTTTTCAATACAAATGATGATTTAAAGAACTACATTTTAACCTTAGTCTTGTGTTATGTATTTGTCCTATGCGACTACCTGTGTAAAATGTTTAGGGATTCTTGTTTATGAATGATTTAAAATACTACGCGAACTGTTTCAACTGAAACTGGAGTATTATTCCAGTCTCTTACTGTGGAAGGAAGGAATGCTTTGTAATAAAGTCTGTTATACATAGCAGAGTTTCTAAATTTTCATATGAACGGGGGTTATAGGGATGAATTTCTTAACTTGTGGTTGGAATAATTTGAGATATATAGGGGATTGTGATACGTCTTAAAAAATTGGATTAATCTTTGATTTTTCCTTCTTGTTTCTAGTGTTTCCCACCCCACACCTTGATATAATAAATTTAAACTTAAAATTTGGTTGCCCCGTTACTATTCTAGCTGCTTCAACATTTGCACGTTATTGTTTTTTTTGTATATTCGTCTGTCGGGTTGTCCTAGATGACATCTCCGCATTCCATTAAGGGTCATATGAATCTAAGATTATAAGAATCCTTTATGATTATCCATGTAGGATAGGGAAATCTCACCCCAGGGGTTGAATATTTCAGTCAGAGACGAGGCTTGCCGTCAATTTTTGGCTCCAAATATTATTTACATATCCATGGGCGCCATGTTTGAAAAATCTAAATCTGTTTTTCAACATTCTTTATAAAAATAAATATGACCATCGGATAGACTATACTTAAGTTTGGTTTATACAAAAGGTATAAACTTGAAGAAAAAGTTATTTATTATAAAATCTAAGTATTGTCATTTAAAACGCATTTAAAATTTCTAAATTTTGGAGGTCCGGCTGTCATTTTCCCGCAAGATGACGTCATTTACTCAAAGGATGACATCATGTAATTGTCACGTAACTGTGACGACAAGCCCATATGAGATACACATTTCTCTCATAGGAGAAAACCCTATCTCACATAAGTAAATATGGAAGAAAAAGAGTTTCAAGAGAACAACGTAGTTTGGATTTCAGCTTTTTAAGTACAAAAAGTCTACAGTTAACTTTAGATACAAATTCATCAGCGTGTAATTTCCAGGTTCCGTAGGAGGAAAATATCAATCCAAGGTGTTTGTGCGAGTCTACTTCTCGAACTTAAGTTCCGTCCATATATATAAGGGTAAAGGGTTTAATAGTTTTCCTAAAAATAATCATACATTCAGTTTTTTAAGATTAAAAGAAACTAACCAACTTTCAGACAAACAATGTATTTTGAAAAGGTCAAAATTTAAATGCTGAGACGATTCATGTTGGTTTTCAAAATTAACATACAGTGAGGTGTCATCAGCAAATAGTCTTATAATGCTTACAATGTCAGCAATTATATCATTAATGTAAATGAGAAAAAGAATGGACCTTAGAATAGATCTTTGGGGAACACGGGCGGTGGCGGGTAAGCAAGAAGAGTAAACGTTACTTGAAACAACCCGCTGGTGACGATTACTTAAATAACTATGAAACCAGTGCAAAACGTTACCCCTAATCCCAATCGATTCCATTTTGACAAGCAATCCTCTATGCCACACTCGGTCGAATGCCTTGCTTATGTCACAGAAAACTTATCTAACTTCAATACCGTGGTCAAGACCTAAGCTTATTTCATTACAAATAGCAAGAAGTTGGTTTACAGTAGAGTCTCCATGAGTGAATCATGACTGAAAACTTGTGATAATCCTGTTTCGATAGATATAATTACGCAGATATTTTAGCACACATCTTTCCATTATTTTAAGCATGTTAAGAAGAGATAGGCCTGTAATTAGATATGTCAGAACGGCCGTTTTTTTTAAACGGGTACAATGTAGGACAGCTTCCATGGGGTTGGAAAAGTCTGAAGGTTTAAGAGCTTACTAAAGAAATAAGAAAGTGGTTCGCGTAGTTCAGAAGCGGCAATTTTTAAAAGCCGAGGGCTCAATGAATCTGTACCGGAAGCTTTAGAGACATCGAGTAAACACAGAGCGTCTTTGACGTTAGAGGAAGTAATGATGAAGTCTTCCATTATGTAAGGTAATGGTGTTAATACTGGAGTGTCAATATTTCTCTCATTTACAGTAGATTGTTGTATGAAGTATCTGTTTAGTATGTTAACTTTGTCCATATCTTCCGTATATATTTTCCCATTATGTGTCAGAGGCGGAAAATAAGTCGTTTTTATTTTGGTTACCCATAAATGTTTTGGCAATGTGCCACTAACATTTGCTTGTCATAGAATTGGAAGTAAGCTTTTCAGCAACTATTTTGTAATAGTCAGCCTTAGCGTTCCTAATTGCAGTCACATAATTAATTTAACTTAATTATATTTTGAGTCTTGTCTTCATCTCTGTGTCTAAAATGTATTTAGACAATTTGAAAATAACGCCTTTCTTTTATTACTATATTAAAATGGATTCATCTACCTATTTCTCACTTGAGCTAATTGTCTTAATTCTGTTCTGTAGGTTCGATTACTTTAATTTTATACCGAATACTTTATGTTTTCTTAATGTTGCATTTTTCTCTATTTTATTTTATTTCATTTTTTTTTTTGGAAAGGTACTTCTCCATGCTTTACATAGGATTAAATCTATAAACAAAATCAACGAGGTGGTCATTGTCAAACGAGAAATTTTTTGTTTGATCCCGTACGTTTTTAATATGAGAATTACGCTTTCAATGTTTCATTTCATTTTGTTTTCGGTATATCCATATACAGTGGTAGCCTATGTGCAGCGTAAGTTTCTTTTATCTATTTACATATTTACATATGCAAAGCAATGAAAATCGGTGCCCTAGTGGCAAAGTCTTTTAAAATACCAGTTCACGGATCATGGTGCCTCTCACCGCCAATTTTCGAATTCCTCTCAGAAAGATCAGGGTATGAGAAAGCTTGCTAGATACATATGTAGCTTGCCGAAAGTCGATAGATTTCTTTAGGTATTTGGGTTCCCTCCATCATTTCAAACTTCAATATAAATTACAAAATCTTGACAGATAGTAAAACATCATTGCTCCACTCCTTTCCACATAGCAAAAGACATAGCTGGTCATAAAGAAATTAATCTTGATTAGGACTTAAAAAAAAAAACAATTATATCGAATCAAATGTATGCACGCCGGTTCAATGTTTTTCAAAATCCTCAAAGGTCAAATATCAAAAGTAATCAAACTAGATAATAATCATTAAAGTAGTATACGTATTCAGAACAAGAAAAAGTACAATAAAACAAATTAGGTATTGGAGTGTCTTGGGATATCCTTGACATCCAATGCCTTATAATTAAAAACAGGACTCTGAAACACAATTGTTATTTAAATGTTAAAACTAAACCAATGTAGAAGCTATAATGTTGTATTTAGAAACACAGAACAAATCATATTTAAATGTTTGAACAAATATTAAAACCCAAAAGAGAAAGATGAATCTCAAATGCAAGGCACCTGTATCTGCGCTATTTCAGATAGTTATTTTGACAATAACTTCAAATAAGAAACAAAAATTGTACGTTTGGGATTAATTCATCTGTTGTTTGAAATTCAGATCATTCACTCTGTATTGTCAATCATACATGTGTCAACCTTTACAGAATCTGAGGTGCAGACAATTTTTGATTGTTTACCACTGATACCATTGTACTGTCTAGACGTTGTTTTTTGTATTGATTTTGACAAAATAAAACAGCAAATCTCCCTTTCTACAACCACTTTTAATCATATTGTTATTGTCTGACAAGGAACAAAATTTCATTTTTTTAAGTCTTATGTATGACCTGGCTGATGTTCCAACCCATGTCCACCTGCTGTCGAGGCAGACATCAAACCAAGGGGCCACGGAGTTGGTCGCTATGCCTGAATGGTCAATGACTCAATTCTATTCTAGTTCGTGAATAACTCTCTTAAAAATTTAGTTGATCACACCTTATTCAATCTTTCAAAAAACTACTAATTTAGTGTTATTTTTGTATTATTCTAAGTCACAGCTTGAAACCATGAAACATTTTCTATTGCGAGCTCATTTAGATTTTGGGACAGTATTTCTTAGAACATATATTTGCTCCGTAACACCCTAATCATATTTTGTGGTTTGTTTTTAAAACAAATTTGGCAGTTACAATTAGCAATTAAAAGCAAGTTAACAAAGGAATGTGAAAGGTGAAAACAACCATTTGATGACGTATCATGCCTGTAATTTACCAGAAGCTACAAGTGTAATGGGTACTTGACAAGGGGATATCAGCAATTATACCAGTAAAAGGATGTAATTATGCTATTAAAGTTGTTTTCAAATCTTTGAATAGGACTTTTATCCTATAGGCTTGCCGTAAGGAATGAATTCCGGTATGTTTAAGAACAGTAATTCTTGACTGAGGATAAAAATTAAGAATTTTGGCCCCACCAACATTGCCCTCTCTTAAAAATTATTTACTGGATTTTTTTCAATCACTCTATTCAATTTTTCATAATGAATCAAAAATTCTACAGTTAATGTGTAGAGATCTCAACTATTTAAAAGTTTAACATGAACATAGCACCACCCAGTCAAACCCCTCAGTGGGGAATGACCTTAGATACCCTTTAATATTTTCACTCTATTCACCTTAATAAATCTTAGATAAGGGGTGGGGATCGTAACCAAGTAGAAGTTAAACATGTACATAGCACCACCCAGCACCACTCTACAGTGGGGGAATGATCTTAGGTGTCTTTCATTAGAATCAATCTTTTCATATTATCAGAAGGAACAAGAAAGATATAGTATAGCAGTGAGGATTTCGACAGGTTTAAAATTATGACAAAGCACCTCTTGGCACTAGCCTTAGTGGTGCCCCTGGAAAAATTGTTTTTATATGAATTGCCGTCTTTGAGATGCTGATCATAAATATATATGATTTGATTGTACACAGCAGGGTATAAATGAAATAATTGATGATTTCTCTTTTTAAGATACCGCCTTCCTGTCCATCTCCCATCAAACTCCCGGGGATTTTAATAATGATAATAATAATAATAATAATAATAATAATAATAATAATAACTATTATTGTAATTGTGGCAAGCTCAATGACTAAAGTCCTCCACTACCCAGAATTTAGAAACACCCCGAACTCCAATTTGCACCATAAGATCGGTTGGTTAAAAACGTTCTGAAATGTCACATCAGGAAGTTCTCAGCTGTGAACAGGTTTTATCCTTATGACAGTTTGTTTTTGCATGTTATTAATCTCTACATGTAAAAATTAAACTAAATAAAAGTTCATGTAACTATGTGATGTGTGTGTGCAGTATGGAATGTCATGTAAAAACACACATTCATGTCATTTTTGTAAGATGCTAGCTCACCAAGTAAGTATGCGGCAGACAAGCATACCACTTCCCCAGTTCATTATTCTAATAACGAGTGAACCAGTCGATATTCTATCCTCCTAATGACGAGCACTTGGCGAGAAATCAATATATCAAAATTCGACATCAATAAATGTGTAGTCTTATTCAAATGAAAGAATCAGATTGTCAAAAAGTTATATAATACAAAAATATTTAACTGTATCAAAAAATATCGGTTTAACTTCCACAATTCTGTATTACGTGGTCTAAAGTACATGTTTACACTTATTGATCACAGTTCTTCGTAATGCCCAGACTTTAATGTTTTCGGGGAAGATTCTGGTGTATGATATTAGCCTGACAAAAATCTTTAGTTTTCTCTGAGAACTCCAGTTATAACAAGCATCCCAGACCTGACTGTATCAATATAAGTTTAAAAATTGTGGCTTGGTTGGTAATACATATATATAACACAAATACCAGTTAAATTTTGATATGCCAGATGTGCATATTTCGGAAACAATTTTACATAACTCTTTTCCAAATCTCAATTATCTCCCTTAAATTTCATTTTGTTATTCCAGTGATACAATCCATTCAAACAATTGCTAACTGAGTGTTTTTTTTTTTTTTTTGTATCATATTTAATCATAGCCTTAAACCATACCATTCCCCCCGTCCATTATTCTGGCCCCTTTTGAAATAGTTAATACTTAATAGTCCTAATGCCGCGCACCAGACGAGAAAGGACCGTAATATCTTAACTTTAACGTCTTATGTATCGCCTGGCAAGAGTGTGAATCCACGAGCTTCCACTGTAGAAGCAGACCATGCCCAACTGAGCCATGGAGGTTGTCGCCTTTATATGAGTCCCATTATCTAGGGAACCAATCAATTACTCAACTCTTTTCCAGTTCCTATTTAACTCTCTAAAATTATTTTATCACACCAGATTTACATCTTTCAAAAACGGCTAAATTAGTGTTATATTTCTATTATATTTAATCACAGCCTGTAACCTTGATACTTTTTCTAATGAGAATCTGAACTATTTAAAAGTAATCCATGTTCATAGCACATCCCAGTCCCACGCAGCAGCAAATCATGTCCTTAGGCATCTTTAATTAGAATCGATATTTTTCATAAGGAACCAGAAAATATATAGGTTAAGGGTGGGAATGTCAATCTTTTAAAAGTAAGGACAAAGCCGCACCTAGCACCACCCCTTAGTGGTACCCTGGAAACTTTATTATATGGATTTTTTCGCCTTTTGATGCTGATCACAAATATTTATGGTTTTTAGTACTGTAAAACCTGTGGTAGCGGTCACCTGTGTAGAGCGTTCACCTGTCAATAACGGTCAGTCTGGAACGGTACCTAACGTTTTTAAATTTTTTTGGGGGGAGAGGGAAACGACCATAAAATCCATTGAAAAAATGGTAAAACTCAATACATAATGATTAAATCTAATTGAAATAATTTTATCAATCCATATGTTATTGGGGAAAACCTGGAAAACTGAAATTAAGTTCCTTCAAATAGAAGTCAGGACAGTAGTCAATTTTTCTGATTTCTACTCAAATTTATAAAATTAACTCGACAATAATTAATCGTTAGTCCATTTTAAAAATATACATTAATATTTGTGACCTTAATTTCGAGAAGTTATATGTCGAATGCAAATCAAGGGTGTAACTTGTATACTGAATATCGACCCTGTTTGCAAAGGTCACCTGTAACCAATGGAGACTTTTAGCCAGTCTCTCAAGTGGCCAATTGTACACAACAAAGTGTATATGAATGAATTGGTGATTTATTGTTGCTTACATCCTGCCCTACTGCCCCTCCCCATCAAACCCTTGGGAATTACATACTGGGTTGCACAACTACAATGGTACTTAAGTCAACCTATAAAATTTGAGTGAAATAAAGATTAGACTAACGGTTCCGCAAAACTGGTCGGACAAGTTCATGGCAAGAAGAAGAGGGAAAACAATATAAATAAAAAGAAACGGTGCAAAAGCAACTTCGTTTGGGCGCGCCACTGCGGTAGCTCAGTTGGTAGAGTGCTCGCTCCGTAAGTGGAAGGTCGTGGGTTCGAACCCCGGCCGGGTCTGACCCAAGACTTGAAATTGGGTAGTGACTGTTCTTTCGCCAAGCACTCGGCATTACGAAATGAAAGTCACGGTTCTTTCGGATGGGAACTTAAAATAAACGAGGTCTCGTGTCATGACAGGCTTGGCACGATAGAGAACCGTGCTGTATAATGCCATCAGCGCAACGCACAGGCAAATTTTCTGCACTTTCGTCTAAAGCTTACGACGTCTCGATATAAGTGAAATATTCTTGACTGGGACGTTAAACACCATTACTCACTCACTCACTCATTTGGGCGCCTTAATAATAATAATAATCATCATAATCATCATAATCATAATCATAATAATAACTTCAACTGTAATTGTGGCAACACAATGCCTAAAGTCTTTCACCACTCCCACATTTTAAATCCTCCCTTCACATCACAAGATTAGTTGGATTATTATTTTGTCGATCACAATTCAATTCAATTCGATTCAGTTATTTACATATAAAACAGTCTTATACTGTAAAACATTTAAGGATACGTTAATGATAAAAAAGTACCTTATTTTGTCTTAAATTAAAGTACATGTTTTGGCAGATACTAGTATATAAACAAGTTCAGGATAAGAAAACAAAACATTCAATTTCTGACCATTAGATTGTAAATTAAAACCATCACAGACTTCGCTAGATTTTAAAAAGAGTTCTTGTCTAATATAGTTCTATAGAAGACAGATCAATATAACATGTTCTTCATTTTCATCGAAACCATTGTAGTGAAAACAAAATCTCCCTGAAGCAGTAACATTTTCATACCTTCCTGTTTGCCGTTTTTACCACACTGCTGATTAACTTCCTGTGGCCACATATATAAAAATTCTTCATGCATTGCAGGTAAAATGTCATTTAAAACATTTTGTTTACATAACAAAATACGAGTATTAAGGTAGTGATTAAAACCAAATTTTAAAAAAATGTTACGTATTACAAAATTTAATACCAGTTTTTAACTGAATGACAGGATTGGGACATGTCATCTACCAATCGGGAAACTTTTGTACGATCTTCATCAACAGTAACAATTCTACATCAATAAGATAAAACTGCCCTCAATTGTCTCTGTGTAGGTCATGTCCAACCCTTGTCACCTTGATCAGAAGTGTTAGGGGCATATTGTCCAACACCAAGAAAAAAACGACAAGTTCGGTTTTAGATAGCGTCAATACACGAAAAATCACTAGTGCCCGACACTGCTGTTCCATAGTCAATTATAGACTGTTCTACAGTGTCATACAAACTGCAAAAATCATCAAACGGAACCCCACCGATACTTTTACATTTAGCTATTAGCAAACCTAGTGCTCTACCTGCTGCTTGAACTACATCTTTTTAAATGACCTAAGTAATTGTATCTATCCTTTATAAAGACATGTTCACCACAAGTATATACTTTGGAGCTCCTAGGTACTGACTTGGGTCTAAAATGAACCACATTACTTTTATTGGCATTAATGCATATTCCGTTACTACTGCACCAGACAGATACAGCGTCAAGTAAAATTTGTAGGTCTGATTCAATTTCAGCAAATAAAACAATATCATCAGCATATAACAATAAACATATTTTTACCATCTTTATCAATACCAATATTAAAATATTTTAGATATACTACCAAGGCGTTAATGAAAACATTAAAAACGATGGGAGACAAATTACATCCATGTTTTAACTCATTGTTAACCTGAAATAAGTTTGTTGCATGACCGTTTAGCCTAACACGACAAGTAACGTTGCTATATAGAGATTTAATTGAAGACAACATTTTGCCTCTAATGCCAATAGTCTGAAGCTCTGTCATAGCACATGTCTGTTCACAGAGCCAAAGGCTTTCTTGAAGTCTTTAAATGCACAATATGTTGACTGACGGCATTTTCGTCATCGATTAAGTTCGTAAGCATTAAGATTTGATCTACGGTACTTCAGTGTTTTCTGAAACCATTTCGATCATGCGCAATGACAACATTCTTATCAGACCATTTAGACAGTCTTTCATTTAAAATATAATTGTACAGTTTGTTACATTGGAGGCTAATGTTATTGCTAGGTAAGCAAGTGGGTAACGAGGGTCAAGTTTCCACATTTCGGTATTAATTTTATCATGCCTTTTTTCCGAACATCGGGAGTTATGTCTGTTTCAAAACAGGTATAAAACAGAAGATGAAGAAAAGCCAATACAGTTCTGTTACATAAAACTTCAACGGGTAATTGATCAGGACCATATGCATTTTCTCTTTTAGCATAAACGAAGGCGTTTAAAGTTTCTGACAGAGTAATTGGTTTGTTTAAAATGTGTTGATCTTGGGAAGAATGTACAGTCTCTAAGATAACGGAATCTGCTTTGTTTGTTCATTGAGCAGTATTAAGCAGTCTTTCAAATTCCAGTCTGTTTTTGATTTCAATAAATATCTCACTTAACATCCCATCAGTAATTTTACAGTTATTTGCTAGGTTTGTAGTCACTTAGGGATTAACATATTGTTAACTTGGTACTTTGTTAGATTTTATCATGCTGAACATTTTTGCAATAAAATGTTTCAATCTATCTCTTATAGGTTTTAAGAAAATGGTTTTAAACTGCCAAAATTACAAGTTCTGACCTTTATTCTAAGAGACTTGAACTTAGCCTAATTTGAAAGGTCATTTAAAGCAACACAAAACTTTAATTCCTATGTCAATATCTGTTGAAATAGTCAATTTATAACCATTTGAAACTATTATACCATATTTTCAAGATTAAACGCAAAAAGGCATAACCTATTTTCAGCCGAATTTCACTTCTTGTAAAAACTTTATGCTTAAGACTCCAGAGAAGCTGAAAATCAAATCAGTTTTTGTCGAACACTTTTGGTTTCAGAGAAGATCATTTTAAAATTTTCTCCAAATGTAGCTACGACAACTAAATGCACAAATTTGACAAGCACCCTCCCTCCCAAATTTAATCAATATTAGCCAGGTAGATTGAGGAAATGTCGAAAATGTGAGTCACACACACACACACACACACACACACACACACACACACCCTACAGACATACGCTGCACAATGCCATAAGCTCGCATGGCCTAAAGAACGAAAACAGCTGTTCTGTTGTTTAAATCGTAAATTTCTGAAATAAAATATGCATTTTGTTGTCAACATTAACTTCCCTTCTATGTAGCTTTTTATATTTTTATATCAAATACTTACCAACTTCTGCTTGTACAAAATATGAAGATGTTAAAACACAAATTATGATAAAATATCTAAGCTGAAACATGTTTTAGATGTTCATGTTAGTCGTATCTCATCTAAAATACAAGTTAACAACCAGGAAGTAAATCCACAAGAAGCGGTTGTTGGTATTACTTGGTGCGGAACAGAGTTTTACACTTAAATCAACTGTTATGTTATGTGTACTTTTAAGCTAATAACCGGCATTAAATTTACCAGATACGTATGTTTTTAAAACATATGCATTTACTTTTGCAGGCTATATAGCAGAGTTGTGGCTTTATAGTGTTGTGTGTTATATGCCCATGATTTGGTTTGTATGTATAGTACGACTTTAGCTAGTTTTATGGTCTCGTTGTCATGGGTCAAACATTTAACACGTGGATAAAAATGTAAGAGTAAATATAAATGTGATTATATTTTGCGAAGATGTCATTGTGTCTGTCCAAACAATTTCATTGGTCGTCATTATGAAAAATAATAATAATAATAATAATAGTTTATCTTAAGTAAGTTACGATTAAGCAAAACGACACAAAAATAGTTTATATGTGTGTGAATGTAGAAATGGTAGTTTATCGTTTATTATTGTTAGTAGACAGTGAAATCGCAGATGTTATCTGTCGAGTACACGATGGATACTAACTTTTTGTTTCTCTTCAAAACAAAGAAGTCTAGACTATTAACTGCACGAAGCAAATCGTTCCATACAATAAAAATAACTGTCATATAAATAACATAAATAATGATGTTATATAGTTTTCGAGACGTTCATGATGATGAAAATTCGTTTCAACTTCAAAAACAATGTTTGTATGCCCCCTTTAAATTCCGATTCACTTCTTTATCACTAAAAAGCATGCATGTTTATAGAACTATTAAGACATTGACTTATTTTGTAAATAACAAATATGCTAAAAAGTGATAACAATCAAAATTGATCAACCACCGTAGGTCGGTTTTTATGATTTTAAGATTTCTAGATTCTGTGCATATGCCATAACCAACAAATATTATAGATCTTACTTAAACATATTCAGAAACCTCTTTTCCTCATAATTACATGAACTGTTTTGCATTATATTTTATCTTTATGTCCTTACATTCTAGTTTTATCGTTAGTTTTACGAAATACAGTGTTAAGAGTATGACAAACAAAAACTCAAAACGTCCATAATACTATCTACAATTAAGTGGTTTAATTTCCCATTTGTAAATACAATAAACATGATATTTATTCGCTATGAGTTTAAAATGTAAAGAAAATTAAACAAAAAAATTTCAAAAAAAAAAAAAAAAAAAGAAAAAAAAGAAAGAAAAAAAAAAAAAAGAAAAAAGATATTGTTTTGATTCTTCATATTCACAGTTTTTACAATTAATAATGCGTCGGAAAGTGTGACAAAGACGCGCTTTATGTATAAAGCAATAATTTTAAACTTTATTTTTAAATTTTAAATAAAATCCCCCAATCTGTCAACTCATCTATATTTCATTATTGCAAGCTGGAAAAACCGCTGATGCCGAATCTCAAAAAAACAGAGCGGAAGTTATTGAACTCTTTCTTCGACTTACAAGGTTGTTTTGTTATGTTGTTGAACGGCTTATCAGAAGATTTTCAGCTATTCGCGACAAAAACAAGTTGTTAAACATCTATAGATAAATATCTGAAAGCAAGTTCGTGTTTGTATGAGATATGGGAGTGTTAATTATTGTCTTCCTTGTACTAACGTGCATTAAAGAAACATTTTGTATTTGTTAGCTTACCGAATCAGACAAGCATAAAAGTGCGTAAGGCAATTTATCCTGCACCGGTAAAGCAAGGCAATAGTCTCTACTAATACCAAGGGCCAGGCGAGGAAGTAGTATTTTTTTTCAGTTTAAAGACTCTCTGTATAACCAGGTTAGGGGCGTTTAATAATTTCTGTTATCGATTTTCCTACTTTAATATTCAGACTGAAGAACTTTGGACCTTAGATAAGAAAATATTTTTTGCCAATATAGTACATATAAGTAAGAAGCAGAATTCAGAATTTTCATGAAGTTATTTTAACAAGCTCAACCAGCATTGAATGTATAATATTAATACGTATTTAAAGCCTATAGGCATTTACGTCTATGATATAATGTTATGACGGTTTTCCTCCTTAGAACTAATAAAGAGGGATTTAGAATGTTGGTTTTGAACTTTAGAAGTTTTCAGACTTACAGTTTTTTCGGTTCATAACAAGATATTCAAATGATTTCCTTCTCCATTTCAGTTATCTTAAGCTAGTTCAAGGTCTAACGCTTCTGACTTTTGACGGATACTGGGTGTAATGATGCCCAATGGTTTGTTACAGTATTATTGAGGTCTAACCATCAAAATTATTTTATAGTCCGCAGCATAAATTCACATTTATATAAGTTAAAATCATAGGTCAATGAAAATAAATCAACAACCCGGAATAGGGAAGCATGTATTACACATAAAATTTATATTAATCATTGAATAACATAAAGTATAGATATACTATGCTTTAAAGAACCGTGTTAAGAATATAAGTTAAAAAAAGCCCTGTCGTCAGAGGTAACAGAAATCAGGAATCACCACCTTAGACCTTAAGATGGGGCTCAAATTGTTCCGGTGTTATCAGTCAGTCTGCAACAGAAGAGGTAACTAGACAATGGGATTGAGGGTTCGTTTAATCATTAGCCTAATCTTTTATATAACATCCTTTAAATGTTTTTATGGGCTTACTTAAGGAGCATAATTGTTTTCGTTATTGTCAGTTTTCCAACATTGTGAGAAATAGTTTAAAGTAAAATTAAGGATTTAGGATCTTTGTTTGATACGAATATGACCAGAAACTCAATATATTGACATACCTAGGTTTTGACGACTGAGTTTGTTTTTGGAATAACATTTTCTAAAATCATTAGTTTTCTGTACATAAACTTTTACTACAAGTATTTGCCAAAAATGTGAGTATTTTTTGGAAAATTAATTGATCTAACTTTGCAATTTGACATAATGTTGTATAATCTGGAAATTTGTGGGGTTTATATGACTTTATGAAAACCAATTTTGTTTTATTACGCCTCAGTTAAATGTTGAAGTTTTCTTTTTAAAACTATTAGTATTCATGATTTCCTTTGTCTTGCTTTAAAGGTAGTCAATGTTGTCATTATGCCCCAGGTCAATCTAGGGAAGTTCAAATTAAATCAGTAGTAATCATGATTTCTGGTGTCATGTTTAAATTGTTGTGTTGCATCATGTTCTTGGTTACTCTGGTAATACGTAATTAAATAAGCTACAATGACATTTCATTTTACATTAAGAGCACAAGACATTTTTTTTGAGCTCATTCATATTCTTACCTTATTAGAAATAAAACTTTTTGTGTATTTCGTGGAATCTTACTTTCAGATAACTCAAAATTCAGATTATGTATAATTTTTTCATTTATTAAAATTATGTAATATATTAAAATTTATTACTGTATTTCAATTTTTATAATTGAGAAAACTGCTGATTGCTGGTATATATAATATTTGAACAGCTGAATTGTCTGAAAAGAAACTTGCAACCATGTCACTTTTTTCATAATCAGTGTAATAGCATCCTAGTATTTTCCACAAAGCACATGCAGAATTAATTCACTGTTTTAAAGGTCATGGCCAGTTGATCCGCATACCGATCACAGTGCCTCTCACCACCTGAGTTACAATCCCAGTCGGGGCAGTACCTTATGTAAAAAACGTTTCTCAGTTCGCTTGCCGAAGGTCGGTGGTTTTCTCCGGACACTCCGGTTTCCTCCACCATCCTAGAATTTACCGCCTCGAAATAAGTGAAAGAATCTTGATTGGGCGAAACAGCATTACTCCATTCCACTCCTATTTCGAAACTGTTCTTTTATTTATGAAAAGTGTAATCCAAAATACATTTTTAAATTGTCTAGTCTTAGAAAAACAAACAATTTTTTTAAACTCATTACTCGCTTATTAACAAACGCTACATTAGACTTTTTAACAGTTTGCTACTGTTGTCTTGTTTTCCTAACATTAACAATGACAAAACTACCAGGCATATCTGTACACACATGTAAATGACAGAAAGAAAACCTTAACCAAAATAATACACACTAAAATTACATTGAAGCTAAACCACAAGATATTACAATAAAATATATAAAATAAAATACACTGCCTACAAATGACTAAATACATAAAAATGCAAAAAAAATTTTTAGGGTAAAAAAACATTATAAAATACTTAAATTATATATTAGAATTATAAAATACTGAAGTACCAATTTGATAAAAATTGTTAAGTCTTAAATAATATCGTAACTAGTACAGGCAGCTGTATCCATAATTTACAATGTATGTATTGTGGTTAATTAAAAAAACAGAAGTTATACATTTTACAACAAAACCACAGAAAGGTAAATAACAAGAGACAATAAATTATATAATCAAACCATAGAAATGAAAATAGAGGTAGTAAATATTACGAGTATTTTAAAAGGATGCAAATAAACGTTAAAAGTTATATTTCAAGCTGTAACAAAATGTTAAAAGTAAATTCCATAAAAATCTTATTCTTAAAAACACTCAGAATTTGTAAATAAAATTAAAGTGGATTTAAATATTTTAAAAATATTTTTTAAAAAACTTATCAATACTGCGTCCTGTTTAAGCTAATAAAACCAACGCAATATGTAAAATGAAATACGTAAAAAAAAACTAAAAATGTGTTCCACTTAAATATAATACACAGTAAAATCACAAAATTGTATTGGGGATTAATTTTCATAAATTTAAAAAAAAAAAATATGAAATGTAATGTCAATGAAAAATTTTGATTAGCAAAGCCAAAGTGATTTTTTTTTATAAAACTCAATTCCATGAAATTTTTTCAAAAAATTTTGAAAATAAATACAAAAACCATGAAATCTGAAATCAACAGGTATAAATGATTCTACAGAACGTGACTTTAATAAAACCTTCTACAGATGTTGAACGTTTTTTTATTCAATTTATAAAAATTGTGCAACCCACTCTTGGTCCAAAAGTAATCAATCACAACAACTGATCCACAGATCCATACATTATGTACATCTTGTCTGACTAAGTTATTTTTATATCTTATATATATTATATTATATCTTATATTTTAGAGTAACATTTATTTTAAAGACAAATTTTCCACAATATGTACTGCATTTTTGATATGTTAGGTATAATTGGGCCACCATAACAACGCATACATTCTATATCTAAATTGTAGTGATTACCTTTTTCACCTTTTTATTTATTAGAAACAATACGAAACCATCCACGCTCACTCTACAATATACTAATATAAATCAAATATTGTTTACACAATTCAAACACCACAACAACCTTCTAAACAAGAAGTGTATGGGCCTTAACTCTCACCTGAGGATATGTCCAAAATTGTTTGCAAGGTCCAATAGACACATAACTGTAATTACAGAAACTTTCCATGTTTTTGCCAGTTTAGACATGCCACAGTACCTTATTACAAAAATCTAGTCACATTTAATTTATAGCTAGCTAATATGCATGTAGTAACTAGAGAACAATGAATGATTTCGAAATCATAAACCACTTTAGTATACTTATGCAGCTATGATCTTTGAACCTATGACCTTAAACTATATATCAAAATGATAGTCCTATCAATACCTACGGTATTCTTGTACACATATACATGTCAAACAAAATCAAAGTACTCCAAAAGTGCCTAAGCTCATTGATTGCAATTTACCACATTAGCTGTAATAAAATATGCGTTCATGTCAAATATATTTATTACTGAGTATCTATTAAAATAAGGTCTTAATGGTTGATTCTATGATGTATCAATTAATTAATACATTTCAGATGAAACTCGAAAGATGAAGTCATATAAATGATATGATGAAGTTTTAAAGAAGGTTTAATTTCAAAACTATCAATAAAAAGATACAAAACACTCATATTTATTAACATCGCTTTTTGCCAAAAGCGTCAACTAAAGTTTCGAAAAACACCTTGTGTTATGCGCGATTCAGTTTACCCCATTTTTTTCTGAGCAAAATTTAGTTGAAATAATTAAAGTATATTCAAAAATAACTTGATTGAGTTTTAAAAGGACATTCATGCCTGGCATAAAATTTAAAATTAATCAGTAATTAGGTCCCCATTGCTAAATGTTATGGTTCAATTCAATAATCTTCGGCTTTAATTCATTCACTTATTTACATACCGTAGTTTTTTAATTATAACCCAAAAAGAGATAACTGCACTCCTCTTACAACATTAAAATCCCAATGATAAGTATGTTCCCAATTTGTAACCTGTAATTAGAGCTTACCGTCAGTTATGTTGATGTTTTTGCCATTTTGACTAAAGACTTAAAATCAAATTTTTTATGTTTTTTTTTTTTTTTTTTTTTCATAATTATTTAAAAACAAACGACTCGACAGGATTTACGAAGTAAGGAACAAAATATATCTATTTTAACTGGGTGCATAGTATTTCATCTTGTGTATCAATAATAGTAAAACTAAAACTAAATCTAAATAAATTGACACGGAAAGATTTTATTTGTTTTTCGTTTGTAAAAATACTTTTAAGATAACGTTAGATTTTTAACGATAAGAAATTGAAAGTAAAATTTTAAATATCATTTTTATTGATTACCGTTGATATTATCAGCAAGTGTAATGTTATATAATTATATAACTTTCAAGGATATTGATAGCAGACAATGACAACGGCTCTAACAAATGAAATGGCACTGACCAATCCACGTTAAATCAATTTAGCGTACATTATGACAAACAATTTACAGGTAAATATATTTAAAAGTCAAACAAACTGAAACAAGATGGCCTAATGCTCACCTGGTTAAAATTCTTTTAAACAAAATTATTCTCACTTTATGATATGCCATAAATTTCATAAAACTAAATTTATAAATGTAATGAAATTGTGTATCAAAATGTCTTTTAACAAAAAATCATATTCAGTATACAAATAATGCATTTTATGAAACAGTAGTTTTTAATGTGAAAAGTCAGTTTTACTCATCAAAATATGCAATTTTATACACTGCCATTGTATCAGAACCAAATGTACACACATTAATTTCATGTAGATGTATTTAAAAAAATCTATGAAAAATCTTATTTATGCAATAAATCCTGCTGTAAACTTTGTGAAGTATACAACCCTTTTGTACATGGAAATCTGTTGACAAGTAAATAAGTTCATGGTCAATGTGGATATTTAGATGGAAATTCCATGTACATTCCATTGCAACATGTACAGGGAAATCAATCTGTGTTTATTAGAAACAATAGAGACTTTAGGAGCACCTAATATCAATTTGGTAAATTTTTAGGAAACACCCTTATGATTACAGGTGATGAAAAGTGTTTAATATTTATTTACTATGATGTTCACTGAGTCAAATTAGATTATTGAGAATCTAGACTTATTTCGTTTTTTAAGTAATTCTTAATAGTCCAATTCGGATGTAAATTTAACTTAAGTTAAAAGAGAAACTAGTATTGTGGTCTAGTTTACCATACAAACCCACATTACAAATGTAAACATGAACTGATACCCCTTCACATGCATGAGATGTTTGTTCTTAAGAAAGATCTGAGACGAATTGAATGGCTAACATGAATGCCCATTCTAAAAAATATTGTTGAAAAGTTAAAAATTGAAAAGTTCAAATATCTATAATTACAAACTTCACGTTGTTACACGATTGAGAGCAATTCCATTGGTCATTTTTCTGTCAAATAACGTTGTTATTTTCCAATAACAACGTTTTCTACCGGAACTACTCTCAACCAGTAAACAAATGGGAATGTCTCCGAGATTGACAAATATTCCACCTAGAAACATTAAAATACTGAAATTTTTTAGATTAAAATTTTGCAAAAAATTATTCAACTTGACATGTTCTGATATTTTTTTCACCAAAATATTCAAGACTATTAAATATTTCTTTGTGAAATATTTTTAGCTTTTGTAATCCAGTCGCGGATAATCCCTTTTGTACACCCCTTGAAAATCCAAAGTCAAAATTTTGTTACACGCCCAAACCAATGTCTAAACGCGTGTTTTCCGAATTTTTGCAAACAATATAAAAAAATTACAATTGTAGTCAGTTATACACTGCACATCGCCCGAGAGCCATAGCCATATCTATTCTGAGTGCTGCTGAATTTCAGTTACGCCACATCATGCTTATGTGTGTGTGTGTGTGTTATAAGTTAATCTCATCTTAAAGTAATATGTTAGTGCTTAGAGACACATCGATTTCAGTATCGCTGGGGCATACAACAAATTTCCACTTTTTAAAATAAGTTTGCAAGTTAGTCCTGAAGAAATTGATAAAAAGCCCTTGAACAGACCTGACCTATTATATCTTGAAAGATACTATAAACCAGAAGTACATGAATTTTTGGCGGAATAAAATATTTTTTCCTGAATTATAAAAATTGTCTTATGTCTTATCAATAGCATCTATTCCTTTATAACGCGCAATATTTAGTGTGCCGAAAAAACCTTATGTGGCACCATAATTGCATAAACCCGACTGTCCAATTGATGCTTAATTAATTGTCGCTGGTCTTATTGTTTAGAAGTTATTTAGAACGAGAAAATAAAACATGAACATTTAGAAAATTACTTTACAGGCGCATGAAGGAACATATGAAAATACTGAAAGTTTCCGAGAGTTGTATGTCTCACGAAGTTATCGTATGGCATACGTTAACTTATATATCATTGATAATAATAATAATAATAATAAGAGACATTTAAAATGTTTTCAATGTCGCTGAGATAATAACACTACTGTTTTATGTCACTGTGTTTGTGACAGTGAATTTTGATTAATTTCCATAGAAAATCAGAAATACTGGACATTTTGTAGAAAATAGCTTTAAAAATATCAGTTTATTGAGATCGCAGATACGCATAGCGATATGTAGTTTTGACTAGACTCAAGTTAGCAAAGAACATCGAATTTAATACAAATAAAATTTACTGACACACAATGACATAAACAAATAATTTATGGGGGTTATTGAATCAATAAGACAATACAAACCAAAAGTTATTATCAAAAAATTGCATTAATGAGTCGATAATTAAAAATTCTATTATTTGTTAATTACATGTATTTAGAAATTGTATTTTTTAATTGATTTATGCTCAGGCAGTGAGATAACTAGAACAAAATTAACTGAAGTTGACAAATTGTTTTCCTCTGGAATGTTACGTCAATCATATTTTAAACTTTTTTCTTTTCTCTTTATTTTATATGTTAAAAGCTTCTTAGATATATTTGTATACGTACAAGTAAGGCTTAAATCTAACGGCAGATGATTTCGTAAACCATAATAAAAAAGTTGGGCCATTTAAAACGGTTTAAATGTCACTGGTTCGACAATTACAAAATCAACGTAATGGTCTAAGAGGTAGAAAGAAAGTTTTAGATATATATCAGCAGTGTCATTTAAAATGGATTTTTGAACGTCGCTGCTTTTAGCTTTTTGAAAGGGACCAGGAAGACTGATTGACTGAAGTTTAAGTTAATTCCTTATGTAATAATATGTCTATGTTTTACGTTTGTTATAGTCGGTAAAAAGCTGTGTTGAGCTTATGTTTGTACTGTTCGTTAGCCCGACTTTTAAGAAAATTGTATTTGAATTTTTGTTTAAGTTTTCCTTCTTTGATCAGTCGTCCAAGTAAACAATAAACTCTCTCTCTGCTTACACATGTCACATGATATTTTTTTATTAGTACTAATAATACATTGATTTGTTCCTGTGGATAGAGTGCAACGGGTAGCTCGTACAAACCTGTAAAGAGTAATTAGATCGCTATTATCGATTTATATAACACATTATTAACGCAACTCTGTGAGGATAAGCCGGCAAGCAAGCCATTGGTGTTACGACAGAATCCAAGTCTAACACCCACCCTAAGCATGCCCTACTGTTTGAGTCACTGTGTTTGTGACTGAATTTTGATTTATTTTTATAGAAAATAAATAAACATTAATTAAGTTAGGTAATTTTTGCTTTCTTGAGCTTTGTCGTAACTGCAAATCGCTATGCGCAACCGCGATTACCATACAATGTTTCGATAGAAATAAGACTGTTGATGCTACGGGGATTAAACTAGAAAAAAAAATTACCAAGTGTCTCGGTTGAGGATCGAACCCGGTATTTCCGGGTGATCAGCGAGCGATCTATCATGAGGATTAGAGCTCCGGATCAGGAAGTCTTGCAGTCAACACTTTGGTATATACAACATAACAACAATACATCTAGCTTAACTCCGCTAATTTCACAAACAATATTTAGAGCAAATTCGGGGTTTTTCTGAATCCTTAATATACAACTCCAGTCGTTGTTGAAAATAAAACATTAAAATAGCAGGGTAAAATATGAGCAGATTGACACTCCCGTGTTTGGTATTTCTCAAATAATGTGTTATATATACATGTAATATATATATATATATATATATATATATATATATATATATATATATACTTAAACTTGCAAATGTGTTGGGTCTCGCATATAAGACCTAAATATTGGGACCACACAGAAATACTGTAGTTAGATGGTAATTAAGTTCAAAAACTAGCTATCTTATGATGCAACAACACATGTATAGCTATGTATAAAAGTTTTTTCTAGTGCTTATTTGACTACCAGTCATGTCTTTTTAAACCTAATTTTTGGGTCGAACCCAATAAATTTATCGAAATTTATTGGGCCATGTAAGAGAAGGCCCAATAAAGTATACACCATATACAATATAGTTGGGACCCCATATACAATATAGTTGGGACCCCTTTGTTAAAGACCCAATATTTTATATAACATCATCCAATTAAAAATATCATGTGTAGGACAAAAATGGCATGTATTACACAAAAAAATGGAATTTACATTAATGTCTTCAATTATATATAAATATTTTTTTCAGAGAATTTACAAAATATTACACCTCATTTGAATATATATGGGATCCCATATACAATATAGTTGGGACCCCCTTGTTAAAGACCCAATATTTTATATAACATCATCCAATTAAAAATATCATGTGTAGGACAAAAATGGCATGTATTACACAAAAAAATGGAATTTACATTAATGTCTTCAATTATATATAAATATTTTTTTCAGAGAATTTACAAAATATTACACCTCATTTGAATATAGATGGGAC